>LGRX02021429.1:0-12882 GCA_001247695.2 Cymbomonas tetramitiformis
CGTGACTCGCGTGGCTACTTTGAAGAGTCAAAAACCAGATTTTTCGAAATTCCTTCAAGGACTATTCAAATTAACCCTAATATTTGTCATTCAGAACCCCAAAAACCAATTTGGCAGACAATTTAATGCTTTCTCATTTTTTTCTCATTTACGCCCGCGTGTCTCATTTTTGCGATATGGTCGTTTTATGGCTTTTGCGATATATATTTATTGTTAGTAACACTACTAACACTAGCAAACATTCTACTTGTAATTAAACGAATAGACACCGTTCATGCAACAATACCCGTGTGATAATAGTTGTATAGCCGCGTTTTTTGACGCGGGGCTTGTGTTTATGAACACACCCAATCCAAAAAAAGATATCTCTCTCCGTTGATTGCTCGATGATCACTCGAACCACAATAGCAAACCGCATAATGAAGGCATACCGTACCGCATAAACGCATATCGCAACCTACGCGGCTGCCACGTGTCTGCATTACACTGCGCGTTATGATGACGTGGCAGGTCACCCGTCGTCTATAAACCGAGAATAGTAACAGAAAAACACCGTCTAAAAACATGCATACTGGTTCACGTACCCCCAATAGTCTGTTGGTGGCTTAAGGCACCCTAAATCGCTGTTAGGGTGGCTTAAGCCACCCGAAGGGTAATGGCTACTGCCCCGGGGTCCTTATCATAGGACCCAAATTGCGTTGGGTCCTTTCACAAGGACCACTTTTTCACGATTTTTTAAAAGCATCTTTTTGAGATAAATTGAGGCAACCACCAATAAGGTAGACTAATTATGACCCAAACTAACTTATCCTATGGCCGCTTGGCATATATCCGATGTGGCATGCGTATATTGGTAGCATAACTGCTAGTAACCCTGAAATTTTCAACGTTGTAGTTTTCAAATTTTTGAAAACGAGGTATGTAGCTCTTGATTTTTTCGCAAACGGAATTTTGAAGCACACGGCGCCGACGCTATGCAATATTGGTGGCACATACCATGGCCGATGATAGGTGGATGTTTGTGCCCGGTGGCATCCCATTTCACGCCGTTATAGGTGTCACAATCCACATATCCCGCCATTTCCTAGGCAAATATTAGGAAATATATGGGCTAATTTTGGCATGGAACAATGTCGGAGATGTGACATTGACTGCGGACATGACGCCTGCAAGCTATCGCCGCATTGCAGTCTTCATATATACACACTAATGTAATTTTTAAGCCCTCTATACACCCAGAATGGACCATAACATGGTGCATATGCACAGTCATACAAGACGAAAGGCGACATTTTGGGCAGTCGATTTAGTGTAATTTTTAAGTTGGTTCATTTTTGCTGCTTCAACCGATATTTTGAGGGTCAAGATGACCTCGGATGAAAGTTTTGACAAGACACTGCAGAAAGAGCAGCTCGAGAACTTGATAACATAGGTCCTGCAATTTTCATAGCACCTTCGAGCAAGCAAATAAAAAATGGGTCCTTGTGAAAGAACCCGCCATTTTAATTATTTTTGAGGGGAAACACATATCCAAAGTAACCGCCGCAACCAAGGACATAAATGCAATCACTATGCATTCTCACTTAAAAATAAATTAATTGGGCTCATAAATACTCGACGAAAGCGGTCAAACTATAATGCCTATTCTCCCGGGGTTAAGGTGGGTTAACCCACCGTAAGAGCAATTTTGAATGGCCTATAACTCATGCACAAATCGAGTTGAGGCATCGAACCTATGCTTCGGGATAACTATTATGAGTCCTTTCGACCGTAGATACCCTAATATAATGCACTCCGACTGATTTATTTCATGAAAATGATATGCCAAGTCGATAGGGTCGACTGGTGGGTTGAGGCAATTGCTTACGGCGGGTTACCAAAACCCGAACGTATTGGTAGGTTCACCTAGGCTATCTATATACCTCATCTCTCATGGCATGTTAAGACTTTTTAAGGTTTGATAATGTGTTGAGGCATCACGATTTATCACATGCATGCCCAAAGTCAAGATAGCCAACCCCCCGCGCGCTAATCCATATTTGGGTATACAGCAAAATATCATGTAAATTTTAGAGGAAATACTCACATTACTCGGGGTAAGCGCATATTAACGGTAATTCCTGCGAGGCCTAGGGCGAACAAGTGGTGCTGCTGGGTCGGCCGAGTCAGAGCCATTGCCACTGCGAACAACAAGAGCTAAGGTTGTCTCGGTTGGTGCCTCCTCTTCGTCGCGTTCGTTCTCCGGTGGGTCACCGACCAGATATTCCTCCACGAACTTCAAAGCCTTGTCGTGCACGTCACCATCGTATTTGAATTTGACAGTGAAGAGCTTGCTCGCTGCCTTCCCTGGGTCATAGCCTACTACCTCCGCGTCCGTCGAGAGGGTATTCAAAGAGGTCACTACAGTTATCGCCGAACTCTTGAAGGGCCCAACGAATCCCGACCACAGACAGGCACCTGACGGGACGGTAAGCAAACGACCAACATATTTTTTCTGGATTTCTGGTTTGGGTTGACGGCGGCATGAGTTTTGCGAGTTTCCAAAGCCCTGCTTGGGTTGTTGGTGATTTTGCCAGCTCCGTATGGGCGTCTAGTTGTTAATTTTCACGGGGTTAACCACCTGTTATCGCGCGGAGTACGCGGGAAATGTGGAATGCTTAGGGTTGGGTAACCCGCCGTAAACCCCTCTTACGGTGGGTTAACCCAACCCCGGGAGAATAGGCAATAACTATATTCAATTATTATGCATGGTACGAGCATTATGCGTGGGTCCTTGTGATAGGACCCAAGCTCGGGGCAGTAGCCAGTAATAGCCACAAAACCGAATTCAACCTAAGACTATAATCCTAACATCATAAGACACAACTTTGCATAACTACTGAAGCTACAATAAAGATAACAATATGAGTTCGATGTGGTTGGGTTTGAGCCCAAGCAAGGTTGGCATACACCAACCTCGACTTCCACACCTCAAGAGGTCGCAAATTAGCTACAAACCCATAAAAATAAAACAGCCGATGCCTTATACTAAGTCGTTGCTCCTCAAACTTTGCTTACATATTCAAGGTGACCAAATGAACAAGTGACCACGAGTCCGATGTGGTTGGGTTTCATCCCAAGCTAAGTTGACAAATGCCAACTTAGAATCCCACATCACGAGGTGCGTGCCTATTGGCGAAAAGGGAAAGTTGCTTTACAAAATATGCGTTGTTAATCCCACCTGCACACTCCGTCGAATGATGAAACAGCAAGACGCAAAACAAGTATCATGTCAGATATATAGTCGGGTGTATATATCGGATAACGGAGAATAAACCCTGAGTTAAGGGTTTCGATATCAGAACGGTAAAAGTCTCAGATTGATAAAAGAGATACACATAAATACTAACGGGTGTTTCCCGTCTACTGGTGACGGTCACCCAGCCTACTATAGGAAGTGACAGGTGACAGTCTTTACTGTCGGTGTGTCACATCCAGCACACCACCTAGGGTGGTGACCGGAGCTAGTAGTGAACGAAGCAAACAAACTCCCTACTCAACTTCAGGAGGAAACTGTAGCACAACTGGGGGCCTGTGCTCTTGGTCAGGGCGGTCCCAGCTCACAGCAAAGATTGTCAGATATAGCTGTTAAGTGCTAAAACCCTAAACACAGCTCAAATTCAAAGAGCTCTTCTGCACATCTAGAAAGCTAATCACTAGCCAATCCCTAGGCAGGCACGGTGTAAGCAATCTTCAGCCACCAGAGGGTCCTGGAACTGGTCGGCCAGCTCGGAGCAGCGTGAGGGTGCAGTAGTTGCCGGTCTCCGGGGCCGGTGGTAAATCATGCGTAGACGAAATTAAGGAACCCTCGATCTCAGCCGCGGAGTCCCCAGAGCCCGGCGCCTCGTCCTCGGACGAGTACGGTGGCGGTGAGTAAGGCGGTGAAGCGGGAATTGGCGGATCAGGATCCACGAGCTCTGGCGGTAGCGGGAGAAAGCCGTAGAAGCGGAATCCCTGTCGCAGCTCCCGATACCGCGCCTGTCTCCGCGGCGGTATAGCATCCGGCACTGCACCCGACCCACTGCGTCGCCCAGCATGCCACGGAAAGGCGCAGGCGGCGAAGTTGCCGCAGTTGGGACTGCCGAGGCAGTCCACGCAGCACCACCGACCGGTGGAGCCGCGCATGCGCGTGCACCGGCACCACCGACACCGGAAGCGGCGTGTGGTGCGGCGGTAGCACAAATTACGAAGAGCGCACATACCAAAGAGGAAGTGAGGAGAGACCTCCCCAAGCCGGGAATGCCCCTGCCACAGCCGTACCGTGGCTGCGGCAGCGCAACCGAGGCATCCTCGTCGTCGTCGTCGCTCGTGGCGTAGGTTGCGGGCTCGTAGCCCATCACACTCTCCGTCGCCCCGACCGCGGAGAGCAAGTTCATGCTCACGGGCGGCCCGTCGGGCGCCCCCAATGCAATCCCCGTGCTCTCAATGAAGTCGGCAAAGGTGCGGGTGACGGGAGGGCAAAAGGGGTTAGGCGGACCGGTCCACTCCTCGTCGGATTCAACCGACGCGGGCGGGGAGTGCGTGGCCGGTTCCGACACCACCGGCATGTTGGCGGTGAAAGTGTTGACGTTGAAAGTCGATGCCCCAGCCGTGCGTGCCAACTCCGAGAACTCAGTGACGGCGGACACGAGGGCCTCACCGTCCTCCTCGCAGAACGAGCACGCGGAGAGGTCGGTGAAGATG
Organism: Cymbomonas tetramitiformis; assembly: GCA_001247695.2. NCBI lineage: Eukaryota > Viridiplantae > Chlorophyta > Pyramimonadophyceae > Pyramimonadales > Pyramimonadaceae > Cymbomonas > Cymbomonas tetramitiformis. Next base: position 4,723 of record LGRX02021429.1, read on the forward strand.
TCCGGCTTCCCGCCCGCGAGCATGCGGAGGGCGTCGAACTCTTCGGCGTCGTCGTGGTCGATGGCATGTTGAAACTTCGCGACCAACACCGAGTTCTCGGCCTCCTCAGCGAACGCGTAGGCCGAGAGGCCAGACCGGCCCCCGTTTGGACAGTCCCGATGCCAATGTCGCGCCCTGCCCTTCGCGCACACCTGGTTCTGACAATGCGGTACGGTCGCACCGGTGTCGCGGTGAAAGGCGACCTTCTTCGAGATGAACTGCGACCAATTGCCCCCCTCGGGTAGGGGCGAGGCCGCGAAGCAGGTCTTGGGCCGTCGGTCCGGTTTGTCCGCGCGGGGAGTGAATCCCCGCGGGGACGGCTCGGACCGCCCAGCGGAGGCGACAAACGCGGCCAACTGCCGCTTCAAGTCGAGGACCATCGTCCGCAAATCCGCGAGCTCACCGGGTCCCCTCCGAGCGAGTCACCGGTGGCTCCCTCCATGAAATGCGTGCCGTGAGAATACCGGTGTGCGGACGCCGTGGCGGTGCCCGCCCGCACATGTTCGGAGTAGCATTCACGCACCCATTGTTGAATCGTGAGGAGGTCGTGAGCGGCCCGTTGATCGTGGAGAAGCAACCGGGACACCACAGGTTGGTAGAAGGCGGTGTCGAGTGCTTTGAGGAACAGCGCCTTCACGTCCTCGTCCGGGAGTGTGGCTCGTGTCCTCGCAGCCTTCAGAGCGGCGTTGAAGTCCCCGATCTTGTCATGCGGGTCCACGCCCGCAGAGATGCGGATGCTCAACATGTCCGCTCGACCCTGAAAGGGGTCACCCGCCGGAATCATCCGGCGGGCGATTTCGAGAAGAACGCGCTTACCGTCAGCCGGGAAGCTGGTGTGGGACGAATCCATCCAGTCCGCCGCGGGCGACATGGGGTCGACCATCAGCTCGAGTGTGGAGTACAATAAATTGTTGGCCTCCACGCGGATGGCCAGGGTCGCGTCGTCGAGCACGAAAAGCGGAGCAAACCCATGCAAGGTCTTCGGTCACGAAGGCCATCTGCAGTGCAGAGACCATCTTCGCGAAGAGTGCCGACGCGTGGGACTCCGTCCCGGAAAATCTGCTGCCATCCTTGTTCTCGAACAACTTCTGACGGACGGACTTGGCGATCTTCATGTCAAAGTGCTCCCTATGAAGGGTACGCACTGAAGCCAGGAACGCAGCTCCTGCCGAATTAGCAGCTGGCTGTGCCGCCGGCGGCGTCGCTGGAGTGTTCGCATGCCTGGCAGCAACGGAATCAAAAATCGTGGACAACGCACGTCGGCGATGCGCCATGCTAGTGGTGGATCTAGTGGAAGCGACCATGATGAGATAGACTGGAGGGGCGGAGTGAGGCAATGCGACGTGAAAATGCGTAAGTCGGGGGCGGTCAAGAAATGTGGTGGGTCGCCGATACAGCTGCCGTGAGAGATCAGGAATTCTGGGAAGTCGTGTGGTAAAGGCGGCCGATACGCAACGGTGTGGTAACCAACCAGAAGACGTAAACCAGTCCGACGTCAAGTCCCGTAAGAAAATGACCTCAAAGGCCTACAGCGCGCCGTAACTCAACCCACAAAACTTAGGCCATACCCGTGACTGCCGGCACTCCAACGCGCGGAGCGCCTCACTCCATCCCAAGCGTCCGGCTTTAGCCAATCATGTTGGCAGTGTCGCAGTGGCTAAATAAAGCGCGTAAGTGGGGCCAAACCTGACAGATATATAGTTCCGCTGTAATATATATCTAGCTGAAGAGATAAACCCTGAGTTGAGGGTTACGATATCAGAACGGTAAAGAGTGATTGATAAAAGTCGAGATAACATAAATACTTTACGGATGTTTCCCGTCTACTGGTGACGGTCATTGTCAGGGATATTACCGATGACACATGTGTCATACATGTCATACCGGTCATACATGGCATACCATGTCATACCATGTCATGTCATATGTCATAATGACATACAGTCGTCGAGTATTGTCAGTACGGTCGACTATGACATGTACAGTCATAATTTCTGTCATCCACCTAAGGTGAGTGACATCTGTCATCGAGAGGCCAGGTATTGGCATCGAGATGGCGAAGCAAGACAAGTCTTGAAGAACCGAAGTGTTCTGAGAAGACGCGTCTTCGCTTCAAGCATGAAATGAACAGCATGCGAGCATCAAAGGCTATATCTCTTAGGGTTCTATAAATAGTGATGGGATTTTTCACTGTTTGAGATGGGTCGAGCGTAATCCATCGCCTTTCGGATTGACCAATGCTCCTGCAACCGCTCTACGTGTAGGAAATCGGGCATTCTTCGACTTCATCGATCGGTTCCTTGTCATTTTCATGGATGACACTATTGTGTACAGTCCGGAATTTGACAGCCACGTGAAGCATGTCCGACAGTTCCTCCAGCGTTGCAGAGACCACCAGTTCTTCATCAGGCCTTCCAAGGCGGAGTTGTTCGTCAGATTCATAGATTTTATCGGACATCACATCTCTGAAGCAGGCCTATCCATCATCGAAGACCGAATCCGAGCAGTTATGGCAATACAGCCTCCAGTGTCTTATGGTCCTACCAACAGACTATTGGGGATACGTGAACCATTATGCATGTTTTTAGACGGTGTTTTTCTGCTACTATTCTCCGTTTATAGACGACGGGTGACCTGCCACGTCATCATAACGCGCAGTGTAATGCAGACACGTGGCAGCCACGTGGGTTGCGATATGCGTTTATGCGGTACGGTATGCCTTTATTATACTGTTTGCTATTGTAGTTCGTGTGATCATCGAGCAATCAACAGAGAGAGATCTATTTTTTGATTGGGTGTGTTCATAAACACAAGGCCCGCGTCAAAAAACGCGGCTATACAACTATCATTACACGGGTATTGTTGCATGAACGTTGTCTATTCGTTTAATTACAAGTAGGATGTTTGCTAGTCGTGTTAGTAGTGTTACTATATGGTTGCTCATAAATGTTCGATAGTGAATTTTCCGTGCCGTGCCAAATGGTCATGTTGTCTGCCGATTTGATACAAATGACTAGCTACATGATTTCAAAGTAATTGCCATCATTATTGCTCCAGACACGACAGAGAGTCGGTGGCATCTCATTGGCACATCATGGCATTTTAGTTGTCTTCAGTCTTCCATTATTCCAAACAGACCAACTCGGGATCATGCTTCTCAACGAAATAATGATACCGCAACACAAGGTTTGGGAAAACATCGGGATTTTCAATTTTGGATACGGGAGGATTGCCGGCCAACAATCCTGCATTGCACTACTGTGGGTAATCGGCCATCAATTATTTTAGCGTAGGCATCGCATGCCGCTCGTACTCGCCGGTTGTACCTGGCTCGAATAAAGGGGAGAACATGTTTTAGTAACACGTATTTATGTCAACCATCGGGCAAGCTAGATGCGCATCAATCTTCTTGGAATGGTGGTAGGAGGTGGGTGGATGGTGAACGAAAGTGAGAAATGGATAGCGATGTCGCGAAAGCAAGCTTTATATAGTGTGTATGTGTGTGCCGATTTTCCAGTCTATCGGATCCCCTCCCTCAGTCAGGTCGGATCGAAGGCCCTCGTGCTCCTAGGGATTCCACTACACCACAAGCGGAGTCGCACCCCGACCAAAGAATGTATAGCGTGGGAATATATATATATATATGTGTGTGTGTGTGTGGTGAGGCACTAAGTAAACATAGGTAGCAGCATGTCACGACCTAATATAGATATGTCGCAAAAGCCATAAGTCAGCAACCAATGGTCGTAGCGTCGTACATCATAGTAGAGTGTTGCCATTACATTGCAAAGTACTTAGTATTACTTCTAGGCAAGAGATCCCGAATCGGTTCACTCTACGCCTTTCAGACGCCGGAAAGGAATGATATAATCTATCAGCTCCCAGTATACCCCGTGCGTCTTCGTCATTCATTGCGTCCTGGCACATGAATATTTCGCAAGAACAGCGCATACACGCGAAATGTTCGTTATGGTCATTTATCGCAACAAGATACGAGCCAGCATTAAACCATGTGCGGACGTTGGCAGGAAGATCACAATAATCGCATTTCATGACGAGTTTGCCTTGGGGTTTTCAGGTAGCGTTTGGGCTATGTGTGGTCAGTTCTGAGTAGTGTAGAGCTGAAAAGTGAGTTGTGATGACAAGCGAGGTGAGTGCCTTTATACCTGCTCAACTAAGGCAATCGCAACTGATACAGTACTCGTCAAAAGGTGTCGTTTCGTCTTCTGGTAACAATAGACCAATATGTGGACACCATCGATCGGAATAACCATTAATCGCAGAGTCGTCCATCCATGCTTCACCCCATGCATATTCAGCGCGATCGGGACAGAGGTGCGGCTGTACCAATTCAAAAAAACAGATAAACCCGAGTTCGCCGGGTAAAGCGCCACATAGCCATTATCATAGCATGCCTGTGAGCATCGGAAACAGGGCGGTTTGCCATCGTCATCAAATTCCACTGGTGCAAATTGCATACGGGGCATGGTCGGTGCACCATCTCATGGCGGTGAATGGCATCTACATCGACACTTGCGCGATTCCGATGCACACCAAACCTGAACACTGAAGGCATCACAATGATTGTACGATTCGCAGACGGGTGCGTCGCTCAGCAGTCAGGGTTTTATCTGGATTCCCTCTATATCACACGTGCAATGAGGACTGCGTGTCTCCTGTTGTTACGGGCTCCCATCCGGTATTACAGTACGTATACGTAGGAGCTCGTCCGCCAATAGCAGAACACTAAACCCCCACAGGCTGTTGGGAATTCAACCCAAGCTGTGCGGGGTTCGTCCCAACTCAGACTGCAGCCCCAAAAGTACCGTTTGATGCCAGGACCAATATTGCACAGAATTATGCACACGTAAGCAACTCCTTGTCTGTTTTAAAACGCCAAGCAAACTGCGCAAGGCAAAACATAGGAGACTCCGCAGGTTGCCGCGAGCTTGCTACACCCTATGTATAGAACAATTTTCTCGGCGCCGGGGATCACAATTTCCGTCACCCTCCCCAAAACGAATAACAGTAACGGTATAATGAAATGACAAAAAGCAGCTCAACAGCTGAGGTCAAACCGGTGTGTCAGTGTGTGTGTGTGTGGGGGGGGTATTTCTTTGCCGTACTGTATCCTCTCGGCGGGTGTCTTTCTAGTAAGAACTCTGGTGCAGACAAATCTGCACGTAGACATAAAGGAGCACCAGAGTTAGAGGGGGGAGCTGCTGGGTTGGTTAAACCCAAGAACACAGAGGTTCATTCAGCCAGAGAAATCTTCTCTGGACGCGCTGATGCCTTTCTTTCAGTAAGAACATGAAACCCTTCGGGCCAGGCCAAAAAAGCTTCTGATCAAGTTTGACTTGAGGCGATGCAGTACAGAGTGAAACCGAAGAGTTGCCACACGCCTGGCACCTGTGCAACTAGATCCCGTCCGTGGCGAGCTATCTCCCATAAATGCGCCTAAACAGGGCGCTGCACGCTCGGCAGTGTATGCAAATTTGCAGATCAAAAAATGTTTTTGACTGGCTTGAAAATAAAAATGTTGCATGCCTGCCGCATTTATGAGTGTTCCATTTATTGTCGCGCAAGGGTGGGGGGAGGATTTCATTGTTTTTGTCCGGAGAGAGGGTGTGGTGACATGATGGTGCTTGCCACTGCTGATTAACACTGTGCATTGACATCTAAATGTCCACTGGGGTGGTGGGGAGTGAACTGCCATACCCCCTCCCCCCCCCCGGTTTGCGACAATGAATGGAACAACTCTTAGTTGCCAAGCGATCCCCCATACGCATATTCCATCCATGGTGTGCCGAGGGTCGACGGGGAGCCACCGTTGCTGTACAATACGCCACGGGTTGCGGCCGGGAGCCGCCGTTGCGTACGATGGCGACCAAAGTTGGAGTTGAGGCCTGACACAATCCACATTGTCATAATCCCAGAAAATGGCACATGTTTGATACCATGCCATCAGGAATGAGATGGGGGGAGCGGGCAATGGTTTCATTTGAAAATCTCCTACATGCCCAGCGCGTTCCATCCATAATGTACCAAGGGTTGGCGGGGAGCCGCCGTTGCGTACGGTGGCGCCCAAAGTTGAGGGCGGAAACAACAACCCACAGTGCCCGAAAATGTCGCATGTTTGGTGCCACGCGATCGGGAGTGGGATAGGAGGGAGGGTGATATATATATTTGGAAATCACCTTCATGCTCAGCACAGTCCATCCATAATGTGCCGAGGGTCGGCGGGGAGTCACCGTTGCGTACGATGGCGACCAAAGTTGGGGTTGAGGCCTGAAACAGCGCACAGTGCTGGGAAATGTCACATGTTTGATACCATGGCATCAGGAATGAGATGGGGGGAGCGGGCAATGTTTTCATTTGAAAATCACCTGCATGCCCAGCATGTTCCGTCCATATTGTACCAAGGGTTGGCGGGGAGCCGCCGTTGCGTACGGTGACGCCCAAATAAAGTTGAGGGCGGAAACAACAGCCCACAGTGCTCGAAGATGTCGCATGTTTGGTGCCACGCAATCGGGAGTGGGATAGGAGGGAGGGTGATATATCTATTTGGAAATCACCTACATGCTCAGCACAGTCCATCCATAATGTGCCGAGGGTTGGCGGGAGCCACCGTTGCGTACGATGGCGACCAAAGTTGGGGTTGAGGCCTGAAACAGCGCACAGTGCTGGGAAATGTCGCATGTTTGTTGATACCATGCGATCGGGCATCAGATGGGGGAGCGGGCAATGTTTTCATTTGGAAATCACCTACATGCTCAGCACAGTCCATCCATAATGTGCCGAGGGTTGTCGGGAGCCACCGTTGCGTACGATGGCGACCAAAGTTGGGGTTGAGGCCTGAAACAGCGCACAGTGCTGGGAAATGTCGCATGTTTGTTGATACCATGCGATCGGGCATCAGATGGGGGAGCGGGCAATGTTTTCATTTGAAAATCACCTACATGCCCATCACGTTCCATCCATAATGTGCCGAGGGTTGTCGGGGAGCCGCCGTTGCGTACGGTGGCGCCCAAAGTTGAGGGCGGAAACAACAGCCCACAGTGCCCAAACATGTCGCATGTTTCGTGCCACGCGATCGGGAGTGGGATAGGAGGGAGGGTGATATATCTATTTGGAAATCACCTTCATGCTCAGTACGGTCCATCCATAATGTACCGAGGGTTGGCAGGGAGCCACCGTTGCGTACGATGGCGACCAAAGTTGGGGTTGATTGAGGCCTGAATCAGCGCACACTGCGTGTTGGGAAATGTCGCATGTTTGATACCATGCGATCGGGCATCGGATGGGGGAGCGGGCAATGTTTTCATTTGAAAACCATCTACATGCCCAGCACATTCCATCTAAGTTATGCCGAGGGTTGGCGGGGAACCATGGTTACATATGGTGGCGCCCGAAATTTGAACTGACGTATGTACAGGCATAACTTGCACACCAAAATGCCCATAGAAGTCGATCGGCAAACTTTTTGAAAATTCTGAGATAATTTCTTCATAAAATGTACATATGGAGAAAACGAAAATCGAAAAAAATGGGTTTGAAAAAAAAGTGGGCAACTCATCTTAGGATGAGTTGCCCTCCGCACGTTGGCAAAAATAGGCAAAATTGGGGGGGGTGGAGCAAGACTCTGTCGGGCAACTCATCCGCGGATGAGTCGCCCCGTGGGCGAGACAATCGACGGGCAAATCATCCGCGGATGAGCTGCCCGTGGACGAGAGAGCTGAAGGGCGACTCATCCGCGGATGAGTCGCCCCGTGGGCGAGACAATCGACGGGCAACTCATCCGCGGATGAGGCGCCCTGTGGGCGAGAGAGCTGAAGAGCAACTCATCCGCGGACGAGTCGCCCTATGGTCGAGAGAGTTGAAGGGCGACTCATCCGCGGATGGGTTGCCCCGTGGGCGAGAGAGCTGAAGGGCGACTCATCCGCGGATGAGGCGCCTTATGGGCGAGAGAGCTGAAGGGCGACCCATCCGCGGATGAGTTGCCCTGTGGGCGAGAGAGCTGAAGGGCGACTCATCCGCGGATGAGCTGCCCGTGGGCGAGAGAGCTGAAGGGCGACTCATCCGCGGATGAGTTGCCCGTGGGCGAGAGAGCTGAAGGGCGAC
>LGRX02021432.1:0-41968 GCA_001247695.2 Cymbomonas tetramitiformis
GAAGCAAAGAACCGTCACCAATAAATTTACCAGAATTTAAAGTAATATCACCTGTGTTTAAAATCAAAGGTCCATCATTTAAAAGTACACCGGCTCCAAGCGGTTCGGTGTCGAGCGTTAATTGCATAAATGACCATTCATTTATACCATTGTCTCCTATTTTCAATCTCGTTTGAGAAACAGGATCTAAAGATTTAATTTCAAAAGAACTATCAAGTTCATCTAAACCTATCGAAAATTTTGATTTACTTGCAGGATTATTTAAAATAAAATCATAAAAATTAATATTATTCACTAAATTTAAATCACCATCAGTTTGTAATTTCATAAATTCTCTTTGATTATTTACATCAGAATTATCAATAAATGAAATATCTCCACGGTATAAAAAATCTGAAGCCATATGAATTGTTTGACAAGGGTTTGAATTATCACCTATTTGATTTACATTTAATTGATTAATTGTTAAAGGGTCGGGGGTAGGATTAGGACCAGGGTCGGTTACATTGTTTAAAGTTGTAAGAAATACATTTTTGCCGAAAGAACTCATATATCTATATATATTATAATACGATTTTTAAATTTACGGTTGAGCAAGTTTCATAAACACCGTTCCAAATTTATCATTTGGATTCGCTTTGAATACATATAATCCATTTACTTGTGTAATATCTTCAACCGGAGGAACATTAGTTGTATCTACGATAGGCAAACCATTAAATCTAACTTTCATTTTATTTGCTTTCGCAGCCATATTCAAATTTACAATACCGGGGTCACCGCTTTGAGAACCGTCAATATCTAAATAAATATCAGCTCCAAGCATTTCTAAGGTTGTTTTTGTTGTTTTATTTTTTTTTACCAATAAATACTGCATTTCCTACATTAACATTTTGATTCATGATTAATTCTTTTCCAAAACTAGACATTGTATATAATATATCACACAAAGAAAGAATTTGCAGGTTTTAGAATTGGATTATTTAAAGGATGTTGTTCGGGAAAGGTAAACATTGAAGTTTTTAAAGTTGGTTTATCTCCATGTCCAAAAATATAAGATTTATATCCAGCTAATTCATTTACATTTGAAATTTTGGCTGGGGGTAAAGTTATGTCACTTATCGATTTACAAGGCAATTGTTGCATAGAAGGTGGTCTAAACCCGGACATTTGCATTAGAGATGGTGGTAATTCAGCTTTATTTTGACCTATACGTTCACCCAAACTTGTTGCAGAGTCATTTGGTTGAAATCTATTCATTATATTTTTATTTATATTAATAAAGAAACATTTAAACAATCAATTCAATCATTCGTCCAACACCTACGCGCAAAACACTTGTACACGCACAAAATACAAACACTTCATTATTAGTTAATACTTGTTCAGTTGTGTTTGTGCCTTCACTAGTCTCTAAATACATCATAGTGTTAAGACTGCGACTATCGAGACCTGATAAATTTCTTACGCCCATATCACTAGGCATATTTAAGCGAACCATAAAAGTGAAATAATGGTTCACCCAGTCCTCAAAACTATTGACTTTGCATCCACATTTAGTCATGTATTGGTCGGCTTTTCCAACACACATCGAATTGAAATATCCTAATGCATCGTTTCGGTAATTTGGAATATAAAGATTATTCACATTGAATTGTCCACTTCCTAATCTTCCAGATTTAAAGTCAAAATAACTCGGTATATAAGTAGGACCGATTTTATTGTCAATTTGTACAAGACCGAGAGATTTAGTTTGATAATCCCCTATACGCTGAACAGCATAAATTTCATCAATAGATTGAGAACTTAAACTAAATCGTGTAGATTTACTCATACCGTCGTGTGAAGATGTGAAAGAATAGTAATTCTTGAACGGAATTTCAAGAAATCCATCTCTTTTTAATTTTGCGTCGACTGCCGAATCATAGACTCCATTTGAGAAGGTGATAGTTTCAATTGTAAAATAAAGTTTTTGTAAAGTAAATCTTCCACCTGAAATTAAAGCTTGTTGACCGTTGTTATTTAAACCATTTCCTAATCCCAAGCTATTTTGAACAACACCTAAAACTTCGGGGCCATGCAAATAAAATCGAAGTTGAATAGGTGGCAAAAGAGATGTATCTAAATAACTCGGCTCGCTCTCTCCTATAAAGCTTCTAAATTCTTGAATTATAAAAGGTCGAAATGTTTTATAATAATCAAGGTCGGTCACTTCAATTTCTTGGTTTTGTAAAACTCTTTGATAACTAATTTCTTTATTTAAAGTAGTTTGTAAATTGTCTAAAACCGTAGCGACGGTGCTATAACCATTATAACCACTCTGGATTTGCACACCTCCAGCCGTGCATTCTACCCGAGAGATTAATTTTTCTAAACCATTTGGAAGCATTGTTCTCAAAAAATCAGCACCTCCCGGAATGGTAATATTATTTTCATTCGCTCGAGCTTCGCAATGCATTGCAAGTGATTTTAGATTTATAATTACGTTTGAAGGAAGATTCAAAGTTATTGTAGAATTATTTGTTGCGGTATCTTGGTTTGTGGTTTCAAGCCTAAAATAATTCGTGCTATACCCGGAAACTTTTTGAAGTGCGTACGCAAGAGTTAATGGCAAAGACATTCTTTTATATATAATATATTAGTAACATAAATAAAAAAATTTAAAATTGTGAAAGTTCTTTAATAATTATTGACATAGAATAACTTATACTTCCATCTCGAGCTTCGGTAGGACTCACAAGTGGTATGGGTCTATTTTTGGAGTCGGTCAAGACAAATTTTAATTCAGTCAATTGGGATCCTGAAATGTCAATAGCGAAATTGTCATTGGGATTTAAAAAATCTATAAAGTTTGTAGTCAAGTCATTTGGTAATAGAATTTTAGCAAAAATGTCACTAGCAATTAAAGAGGTGCTATCACTACTTATAGCACTTAAATTTGTAGATTCGACATTATTTGTGGGCAGAGATGATATTCGTAAATAAAGAGCATCATTTGTTTGTAAATTACAAGGATAATAACTTTCGAATATTGTGTCCGCTGTTTTTATTTCGAATAAATCAATTAATTGAGAAACATTTGATAAATTATTAGTTTGTCTATTTACACGTCCACCTAAAATTTCGTCGGCGTCGTTATATTTGCTTGGACCTATAACTTTAGTTTGTAGTTCAGCTTGTAAAGGATTGTTTGCATTGAATTCATTCCTAACTGAAAAAGAAACAAATTTAATATTCGGAACTGCAATTGATAAAGTAATTTTAAACTTATTTTTATAATCTACAGGGTTACCATTATATTCTACGGTAACCGTTCCGGTAAATCCAAATTCATTATCTAAAACTGCTTTTATATTTGTACTTAAAACTGTTTCTAATTGAGCTAATTCTGTATAATTTGCAAAAGGAATTTCTACGGGAAATAATTTATTAGTATCGATTTTTCCTATAAAGAATATTCCATTAAAATTATTAATAGTGTACCATGTTTTAGCAGCCGAAAAGGAATTCAAGACAACACGTAATTTACTTGTAGCTCTATAATTTAATAAAGCTGTAGGTATATTTACATCTATTCTTCGAGAATCACCTGCCGAATTTTCTTCACTATTTAAATATATAGTTCGTGATGAAATTATATTATTCATTATCTATACTAATAAAAGATTGATTTTTAATATTTGCTTCCGTGTCCCTAATTTTTGGTTTAGAAATTTCGATATTTCCATTGGCTAATTCAGTGTAATATTCGGTTCTATTTAAATAATCATCTACTAAAAGTTCAATATGTGCTTTGGGAATATTTTTGAATATTCTTTCGGCTTCCACAATTAAAAGATCTTTTTCTATATTCATTTTAAATTAAATGTTCTTTTATATTTATTAATATTTTTTTCTAATGAAGTTGTTTCACCCCATAATAAATGTTTAGAAAGTGACCCTGCGGTATAACATTTATTCCAATTTTCATTAGACTTATGACGTTTAAGATAATTTGATTTTTTTTTTATATCTTTATTTTTTGTAAAATCTGAATATCCTTTTGCACCAAAATGAACAGTTTTTAAATTATCAAAAATTGCCATTAATTTTTTATCTTTTTTTGTAGACTTTTTAATTTTTACAGTTTTATATTTACAATTTGCCATTTTATATTATATATCTTATGGATTTATTACACCGACTTTTATAGGTGTTGAACTACTGCCGTCATACTCGACATATTTAATTCCCTTTTTAAAATTACCTGAATTTATGTTTCTATTTTCATAACTTACTCCGGTTGTAGGCGAAAATAACTTTTTATCTTGCTTTTGTCTACCCGTTATTTTTCTAATTTTTTCGGTAATTGGGTCATAACTAGGGACTTTTTCTATATTTTTTTCTTCAATTGGATGCAACCCTAAATATTTCCGTAAATAATTCTTTTCTTCTAGACTCTCTTTAACTCCCATGGTATCCATGAAATCTGTAAAATTCATCTTTAGAATTTGTTGGTTGATAGTATCCAAAATAACCCCCCATAACTGAACCACCTATAGCATTTGCGAAACCAAATCTAGATCTTGCCGTGGAAACTCTTTCGGTTTGGGGATAATTTTCGGTATACATTTGCTCTAAATCATGTAATTTTACAAGATCATTTTCAGTTCCCGGTTTTGGATTGACATGAATAATTTCATAATTAGAATTTGGATGTGGTTTAATTCTTGCCGGTAAGGAAACTAAATCACCTTCCGTTGAATAAACATATTGTTTTTCCGTTGGTGTATTTACCGGTTTTTGTAATGGATTAATTGCAGGGTTAAAATGATGACCTTCAACATTATATTTTTCAGCAATAAAATTGCTTTGTGCGGAACCGTTTGAGTGGCCAGTTACCGAAATTTTGTAATTATTTCCATATTTTTTAAAAACATTTTCATATCTTTGAGATGCTTCGTTATATCTTTGAGTTGAGCGTTGTTTGCCTATAGTTGTTAATAAATTAACATACCAATCTTCTATATTTTTCATTCTATTAGGATCATTAGAAATTGTTTCTAATTTGTAAAATTCAGCGTCACTTCCACGATATGCTATGATTACTTCTTTATTTATGGAATTAACTAATGTAACCGAATTTCGCCCACTTAATGTAGGGTCTATTTGAAAATTGGGAAGTTCTCTCATTATTTTATTCAATTTTCCTTTATTGTTATAGCTAAAGGCATAAGCTGAATTTGCGGCTAAAGCATATTTTTTTTGAATAAGATTATCAAATTTAATTGTATTTTTTCCAAGAAAATTATTTATTGCTTGATTTGGAATATTTTTGAAATCTGCATGTATTGCATTCAATAGTTCCGCCGTTTGTTTTTTTATTTTTTGGGATGTAAAATCATTATTTTTAATTTTTGGAATTCTCTCAAACGGAGTGGAATCTTTGTTATCACTTTTATTATTTTCAAATTTAAAATCATTACTTTTCAAATTGGTGTCATCTACAAATTTCGCTTTTTGACAAAATATATTTGAAGGATTATTATCACAAAATGTATTCATGAATTATTAAATTAATATTTTCATTTTAATATAAATTTCCCCGAACAAATGTTTTTGAGAAGAAGTAATAAAATTTTTAATTGTTATTTGTAGTACGTGAACGTGTTTTTGCCGGTGAGAAATTTCTATTAGGAGACGTCGGGTTTCTTCGATCTACACCGGTAATAACAACGGGATCACTTGGTAAAGAAAAGGATAATGCTTGTCTTAATAGTGGATTTACAACTGTCCTTGATGAAGGACCAGATTCGCCTTGATTTTCGGGTGTGTTTAACGGAGATGGAGAAAAATCTTCACGAAGTCTTTTTAAATCTGAATTAATTTCTTCAGTGTCAATTTCACTCAACAATTCTTCTTCTTCTTCGAAACTTATTGGAGTGGATTGTGAAGAAAACTCTTCTTGCATAATATATTTTGGAAAATCAAAATCATGTTTTAATTCTTTAGTCAAATGCATAGGATTTATAGGAGAATTTGTTAGATCAAAATAAAATAACTCTGGATTTGAACTAGGTGCGGTCATACTATAGCTATTTTTAGAAAGATTGCCATAACTTTTAAACATTTTTTGAGAATTTGGTACTCTATTTGTTATATCCATCATTTTTAAACATTGTTGTTTGGTGTACGCGTCGGTTAATTGCGGTCTCATTTACAATTTGTTTAGTATAAAATAAATAAATAAATTTAATAATTTAATGTTTGAAATTCATAATGCAAACTGTTTCGATATTTTCCCTAAAATAAATGATAATTCCGTAGATTTATTTGTATTAGATTTACCTTATAACCAAACCGCTTGTAAATGGGATAAAGAAATAATTGATTTAAATTTATTGTGGAAACATTTGAAGCGTATAGGTAAAGAAAAAACATGTTATATTTTCTAACCACAACTAAATTTGGACATAAGATAATTGAAAGTAATAAAGCATGGTTTCGATATGATTTAGTATATTTTAAGAGTATATCTTTAGGATTTTTTCATGCAAATCAAATGCCATTGCGAAGTCACGAGATGATATATATTTTTTATAAAAGACTACCTACATTTAACCCGCAAAAAACGCCCGGAAAGCCATATTTTAAATCTAGTGCAAATACTACAAATATATATACCAAACATTGCGCTCGATTACCGACCAAATGTGAAGACGGTTATCGATATCCAAAATCAGTTTTGAAATTTTCTAACGGAAATTACAAAAGTAAACATCCATGTTCTAAACCAATAGAATTAATGGAATACTTAATTAAATCATATTCAAATGAAAATGACCTCGTTTGTGATCCTTTTATGGGTATTGGATCTAGTTTAATTGCTTGTAAAAACAATAATCGAAAATACATAGGGGTTGAATTAGATAGTGAGTTTTACAAAATTTGCATGGAGAATTTAGAATGATGTATAACGAATTTTTTAACTTTAAGACGACGACTTATATTAGTATATAACAAGCAATCGAATATGTCTACTCGAATCAATCTTTTCTTTTCGCTACCTATTGAAATTCAGAGCAAAATATATGATTACAAAATTTATTTTGAATTTAATGACTTAAATGATTATTATTTTGAACTCATAGAGGAATATAAAATACTTAATCCTAACAAATTGTTAATGTGGGATATAAGTCATTTCTTATATAACATTTTCAAGCAATTCTTTGACGATTTACTTGAGGGAATGGATAGAAGGTTTGAGCTTATTCAAGAAATTTTAGAAGTACCTACTTTTGGAATCTCGGATTATTTTTCGGAAGTAAGTGAGGTGCATAGAGAGGATGAAGAAATTGAATTTGAAATACTTAAAAATGCATTAAACAAAATCTCCGCAAAGGAGTATTTCAGTATGCGAGCAAATATTTTACGACTCTATAATGAAGAGGATGAAGAGAATGCACGCTTTGATTACGACTTTAAAGATTGTCCGAAAGACATATTTAAGCATTATATAAGTTTTGAAATACTTGACAACTTACTTCCATTTATTTTAAACGGAGACATATATATGAACAAATACAAACAATATAAATCGTCCATTAAATGCTTAAAAAGAATGAAAAGATTTGACTTTAACTTTGAAACATATCCAATGCTCGGATAAATAAATGTTAATTTAAGTTATTCTCTCACATTCTCTCACATTCTCTCGTATTCTCTCACATATTTTTTAACTTAGTTAGAGTGTAAGTAAATAAAGTGAGTTTTTAACTTTAAGAACACATATGCACTAGGTAATAATACATTGTATCACTTATCGAAAATGATTTACACAATAAAGTCTACCCTTATTGACGTTAAAGCTATTGCATGCAATGGTCATAACTCGTGGGTGTTCTTGAAAAGAGTTGATGATGGAAGCTATTTAAGCGCTCATGAAAATCATAAACATATTTATTGGAGTGAGCATGCTTATGAATGGGAAATGTGGAAAATTGAAAAAGATAATCATTTACAATCATATCACAAAACATTTGCATGGTATGATGAGAAGCATACAAAATATTGGCAATGTCCATCAAGGAAATGGTCAACTATGCAACTCATTTCAAAAGGAGTCGAGCCGAAAATAATTAGTGATGATGCTTATGTGAAGTATTTAATGCAAGAAATTGAAAACGTTTTAAGAAATGTGAAATTAAATAAGCAATATAGAGATAAAACCAAAAAAATAAAATTTAATTTGGATTGGGCTTTCTTATTGGGAAATACCATAGGAGCTTTAGGAGGGGGCGGACACCTCACACCTCACAATACAAAACAAGGGAAAGGGGTTTGTTTGACACCCGTTGAAAATAGAAAATTACCGAAATGGAAAAAACATTTGTGGAGCTTGTCTAAAGAATTAATATCAATAATAGATAAAGACTTTAGTGAAGGTGAATATGTTGTGAACTATTCAAAAATGATAAGCGGACATTATGTAAAAAAGCATGTAGATAAAGATGATGTTAGCTTTCAGTATGCAATGGCTCTAGGGGATTATAAGGGTGCATGTTTGAGATGTTATGATGAAAAAGATAATATAATAGGTGATTTTGATTATCACAACAAGATATTAAAAATGGATGGAAGACTACCTCATGAGGTTATATTAAATGATTTTCAAGGTGAAAGATATTGTGTTATTTGGTTTAAGTCTTATGACAATAGGAAAATAGTTGATGACCCTATATTTAATGATACACCTTGTTATGTATGAGCACTTGGATATAATGAAAGTCGCCTTCCGGACTCAAATAAAATTAGCCTTTATAAACTTTCCGTACTTCTACTTTAGCTTTTGAAACTGATTCGGTTCTTAGTAAATCAAACATAAATTCTAGATATACATAGCACTTTTCAATTTACGAATAGATTAGTTGATCTCATTATACGGTCAAAATAATGAAATTCGCCTTCCGGACTCAAATAAAATTAGCCTTTCAAAGCTTTCCGTACTTCTACTTTAGCTTTTGAAACTGATTTGGCTCTTAGTAAATCAAACATAAATTCTAGATATACATAGCACTTTTCAATTTACGAATAGATTAGTTGATCACTCTATACGGTCAAAATAATATAATACGATTTTGATAATAGGAAAATCCTATTAAACACACCTTCTAATGATTGATATATTGCATTGATGGTATTAAGTATTAACTAGTATTAATATGCAAACTGCAAAAATATTTAAGGTAAGAATAAGTTAACTAAATCCTAATATTGTACAAACTATATCACTTATAAACTATTTATCTATTATACTCTTCATTTCTACTTTAGTTAACTAACATTACAAGGCAAGGCACTCTCACATATTTTGTATCTATATTATTATCATATCATTATATTGTACAAAGTGTCTATTGCCACTTATTATTCTACTATCTACTTATTTATCATATCTTTAACCTCACTCTTAGAGGGGTACAAAACTGCAAAACTATTTGCCAACTCTTCAACTTTTTTCAGCCGATTTTGTAGGTCACTATTTTGTGTTTCAAGTGCTTCTACCCTACTTGTAAGGATAGTATTGTTTCGGGACAATCCGGTGTTGACCCTTGTCAAAACTTCAACTTGGGCTTTAAGTTCATCCATATTTTCCCCTAAACTATCTACCTCAACCGTATGTTGTTCTAAGGTAGTGCGAGTAAAATCGGCAGTTTTTGAAAGTGCAAGGGCCGATTGCAACTCGGTTTTGAAAGCCTCAAAAGTTAAGTTGGGTAAGTAGCCTTTGAAATCGCCGTTGTCACCACGAACTTCGCGGTGCATAAAATGCCAAAACGCATCAATATCATAGTATTTCTTTAGACGCTCGTCTAACAAACGCACAGTCACAGCATCGTCCTTGCAAGGGCGCCCACGCTTTTTAGAACTACCCGCTTCAGCCATATTCTGCACGCACACAAAAACCCTTAAAAGTCAACCAACTCTTCATAAGTGGGTAAGTTGTTTTCAACTTCGGCAGGCGTCGTTTCGTTTTTTATAGCGAGTTCTTCAACTAGCGAACGCCTTACTTTCTCGTGTGCGGTATTCTCTTTTTTGAGTTGCGCATTTTCAGCGCTCAAAAGAGAAAACTTTTCCTCTAATGCGTGCAACTTTTTCTCCAACTGTAAAATAGGGTCTTCTGAAGGGGCTGCAACTGCAATCCGCTGAATATTGGGAGGAGGAGAAAGACTATTTGGGCGCATTCTAACACTAGGGCGTTGAAACATTGGAAGAGCAGCTCGTGGTTGACTAGCGAGGCTATCCTGTGCTATTTGTTGAGCACTTGTTATTAATTTGTTGTACTCTTCGTTGTTTTTTTCAGTCTCTTCGTCCAAGGCTTGGGAGGCTTGTAAGGCCGCGTGAACATCGCGAGCTATTGACAAACGCATACTAGAGGCAAACCGTCTCTTAAAGGCTGCGTAGTTGACTGTGTGCTGAGTATGAAATGCGTCACGAATAGTACTTTTGTTCTCTTTAGAACTTGACAGCGTTCGAAAGTAACGAGCGACCTCGTTAATGCCGTTGCTTTCTATCAGTTGACCTACATGCCGTGTGCAGGCGCCGTTGCGTGTGTCTAAACAGCAAACGCATCCTTGCAAGTCTACACTTTCAAACGATAATGCCTCAAACTTACTCTCTTCAAAAGCAGGGCATGGAACACTATTTCGCGCTCCTAATATCCACATATTCCTCGGCATTTGTTGGTTTTGTTCAAAATCGGCCAAGTCCCACAAATATGGCGGACGATTTTTAGCGGTAAAGATAGGCACAATACTGGTATTTGCATACTCGTCCATGGTGCTTACCGTAAATATTAAAAAGTAGCTAAGTGCTGAAGTCTTAGGGGGCGATGGTACAGCAGTTCACTGAAAGTTTCGTAACCCTTTAGGCTTTCCACTATTCCTATAAACGCTCACCACTGTCAAGAACTGCAAAAACGGACAGGAACTGCAAAAACGGTCACGATTCTGCAAAAGCCGACACTGGGAATTTGTGCCATGTACAACAACTGTGCGAAGTGGATGCAGTACTATTGCAGACCCGTCACTGTTATTAATCGATGCACGCGGAACCGTAGATTAGACAAACAAAATTCAATAGCCGTAAGATCGACCAAAAATAACCGTGACGCCTCTGCAACCACTCTGCAGCCCCTCTGCGACCCCTCCTCTGCGCCTTCATCCACGATCGAGTCGCGCGCGCTGTCAGTCGACTGTCGAAACGCAAAGAACTAAAAATTTTGCTACCTTTTTCCCTGGGAACTCTAGTATGACAGTATGACATGTATGACATCATATGACACCCCCAAGCACCGCACATGTATTATACGTAAAATTTTGCGAGGAATCTCACTGTGAAGTCAAAAAATTGAAAATGTTTTTTTTTTCATGTCTGTTTTTAGCCCTGAATATTATGAAATAGCCTATTTTATCGAAAAATGTCCATAAAAGTCGCAAAAATTTATTTTTCAAAAAAATTTCTTTCCAAAACTCTTTTTTATATCGAATATGAATTGCCATAAAAATTTTATGCAAAAAAAATATATATATTCTAAAATTTTGGTAATTAATTTTGCCTTTTTTCGCTCTACGCTTAAAAATAATTCCAAAAAAATAATTTTATAATAATTTTTGAAATAGTTTATCTTACACAGAATTTCGCGCTGAAAAAGACTATGTTGGCAGAATTTTTTAGAATTGTGCAAAACTTTTTTAATTAATTGTTTTTCATTTATTGCAAAGTATTTGGAATAATAAATTCATTAAAGTTCCTTCTAAAGCCACTTGGATGTGTACTCTTTTTATGTAAATCAATGAATAAGAAATCATGTGCTGATTGAATTGCTTTATCATAAACTTGAAAAAAGGTATCTTGATTAATCTCACCGCTACATTCCTCCGCAATTTTCTCTAGCTCTTTTATATTTTTATTTTTAAAAACTAATAAATGAGTTAAATTTCCTCGAATACTTTTATTTAATCCCATTTGATTTGACGTGTAATTTTGTGTAGCAAATAATAATGAGACGCCCAAAGCCCCATTTTTAAGTTTCCCTTTATGACGGTGAGTAGTTACAAGTTGATTCAATTTAGCTCTTGGCAACATAATGTCGTTTCCTTGTACGTCGTCGAATAAAACCACAATCACCGGCTTTTTACCATTATACTTATGTTCAGGTGGATTATACATTGTGTCCTCAAATTCAATCAATAATTCATTTGGAATATCATGAATTGATTTTGTTTTATCTTTTAACATTTTATTTAATTTTTTCCATCTCTTTAACTTTTCATGATATTCTTCGTATTCTTGAGCTTCGGTGTCAAGAATTTCTTCTATTTTTGGGGGAGCTTCAATTGAAGGTTCTAATATATCTTCATTGTCCAATGGTAAATCTTTAAAATAATGTTGATTATTATGGTATGTAGGGCTAACTAAAATTAAACGGTCTAATGCATTATTATTTTTCATTAACCTTAATAAATTAGAAAAGCTGCAAGTTTTACCTACACCTCGTTTTGCCACCGCCAATATAACGGAATGCATATTAATAAAATCTGGGTCCGTATTTATATTGAAAGCACCGCCTTTCGGTAATTTAATTTCATAATCTTTATTTTTTAATTTTTGAGTTTGTAACATTTAAGTTTTCTATTAATATTAAAGTTCAGGAAATAATGATCTATAAGCTTTATCATAATGAGTATTGGTTTTTTGAGGTGATTGAGGGCTATTATCTATATTTTTATTATTTCTTTTTTTGGAAATTCTTTTCTTTTTAACTATAACTTCCGGTTCGCTTTCGCTAGAACTAGAACTTTCATGTATTTCCTCAATAATAACTTTTGGTTTTTTATTCTTTATTTTTTTATTTTTCACAACTTCTTTTTTTACTTCCGGTTGAATTTCAATTTCGTCCTTTTCCGGTTTTTGGTGATTTTTAATAACTTCTTTTGCATCTAATATTTCTTTTTGTTTTTCAAGATCTTTTGCAATTTTGATATTTTTTTTTCTTCGGCTTTCAATTTTCGTACTTCTAAAGCTTTCAATCTTGCATTTTTCAATCTTTCTAAAGTTTTTTCATCTGTTATTTTCTCACCTTTGCGGTAACCCATTGTTTTATTAGAATATAATAGATATAAAAAGAAATTAAAATTTCTAAACATTAATAGTATTTTCTTCTTGTTCTAGTATTTTCCTTTTACAATTTATACAAGGTGAATTTATAGTTTCACAACGACTATATCTAATTCCCGTAAAAACAGCCCCTATAATAAGAATAATTCCTGAAACAAATGCTTGAAAATCACATGAATTGTTTAAAATGTCCATTTTTATATAACTTAAACAATTTAAAAATATTTTTGGTTATTATATTATATCCCATATATATGGAGAAAGTTATTTCAAAGTTTGGAAATACTTATTACAAAAAATCAGCAGAAAAAAACAATTTAGATGTGGCTAAACATTACAAGATTAACAAAGATAAAGTTTTAAAACAACGTATATTAAATTTACGAATTAAAAGAGGTTTGCCCATCAAAGCAAATTCCGTCAAATTATACAATATCACTATTGATGATATGATTCAAGCTCTTAAAAAATCATCATTCGACATACCAAAACAGTATGAATTACTAACACAATACTCAAAATTATTGTGATTTTTTAGTCCAATGTACTAACCCAATTGAGCTTAAAGAAATAATCTTATATATATATTATAAAAGCCTCTCCCATGTCCAAACTTAACACCTCAAATATTAAACTTACACCTAGTCAATGGAAAGCTTTCAACATTGAAATGAAGGATGCAAAAACTAGAAAAGATTTTGCTGATTTACAAGATATTCTAGAAAGTTTTAAAATAATAAATGGAAGAAAAAAATCTAAAGAAATTATTACAAAAAATGATTATGAAAAATCGTTGAAAACAAAAATTAAAGACAAATACGATGGAAAATCTAAAACTTTCAAAAAATACCGTGAAATTTCACGAAAAAATATAAATAAAAAGAAAAATGAAAAGGTTAACAAATTTGTAAATAATGTAAAAACTGATATTAAAAATATCAAAGAAATTAAAAAAACCAAACGCACCGAGTATATCGATAAATTTAAAACTAGAAAAGATATCTACGGTCCAATAGATTTTAATCTTTTTGAAATAAAAGGTTTACGTAGATTTGTTCCCGAAGCATCAAGTGATGACAAACAATTGATATCATTTGAGTTACAATTTGAAGATAATTATGTAATAAAAAACGATGACATTTATTTAGGTTATCATCCTGAAAATTTACAAAAAGCTATCGAAAAAATAGCTCAAAGTGAAAAATTAAAAGAACATGGGTTTATTAAAAGTATTACTCTCTTTGTCCACACCGTTAAAGCTATTAAAGGTGGTTCTTCAAATCCACAATCAAGAAATAAAGAAGAACGATTCAAAAAGAAAAGTTGCATTACATTGAACAACAATAATAATCAATGTTTTGATATTTCTTTAGCTATTTTGCAACATTTACATTGTAAAGAAACCAATAAAACATTTTGGAACACGTTAACCAAATTCACTAGACCGTCAACTCGATTAAAACTAGGAAATCAAATAAGGAAATTGGTCAGTATTGAGTCTCATAAGCAAATTGATTTGAGAGACATTCCAATATATGAGAAAATATTAAATTCACACATTATTGTATATGAAGAAAATAGTATATGTGGACAAGTAAAAATCTATCCTTTCAATAGTGATGATCAAATATATGACGAAAATAAAAATGTGTATCATATTTGTTATGACCCTATTCAAAAACATTACGAACCAATCACAAACATCATTGCATTTTTGGATACTCGTTCGAAATCATGCACGCGTTGCAAAAGTAGTAAATGCATTTTTAAAGATAAGAAAAATCGACAAAATAAAAGTTTGATGCATAAAATATATTGTGACAAGTGTGATCGATTCTTTTTTAATAAGGATTGTTATGACCATCATTTAAAATCTACTTGTGATAAGATTCATTATTGCAAAGAATGTAACACACATTATGAGACCAAAATTAAACATATATGTGGTCATTCAACATGTAAGAATTGTGAAGAATATTGTGACTTAAATAATCACAAATGTTATATTCAACAAGTCAAGAAGAAAGACCCTATTGAGAAATTAGCTTTTTTTGATTTTGAATGTACTCAAGAGACAAAGTATTTAAATGAAAAAAACTAAAGACTTTCATTTTAAACATCATATGAATTTAGCAATTACTCAATATTTAGATGACACAAAAAATCCAAAAAGCAAAGACAATTTGGTTGAGGGATTTGAACATTATGACATGCAATCCTTTTTAGAATTTTTATTTAGTGAAAAGCATAAAGGATACACCTTTGTTGCTCACAATGGTAAAGCTTACGATTTTTTGCTGATTTTTGAAGCATTATTAGTAATGCATAAATTTGATGATAAGAAAAAAATGCCAGAAATTATTAGAGTTGGAAATAAAATAATGAAATTGACTTATTTAGGAGTCACACTAATTGACTCGATAAATCATTTTAGTTGTGGTTTAGCCAAGTTACCCAAAACTTGGAGGTTGGAAAATGAGGTACACAAAGGGTACTATCCTCATTTATTCAATAAAAAAGAAAATTGGAATTATACCGGGAAAATACCTAATAAACACCATTTTTGTCCGGAACAAATGAAATGTGAAGATAAAGAAAAATTCGATATTTGGTATAATGAAAAATGTGATGACAAAAATTTTGTTTGGAACAATAAAAATGAATTACGAAAGTATTGTTCAAACGATGTTTTGATACTTCGAAAATCATGTTTGGAATATCGTAGTGTTTTATTAGATGCATGTGAAACCGACCCCTTCAACTTCATGACAATTGCATCCACAGCCCAACATATTCATCGAAAAGATATTATGCAAAAAAATACTATTGCATATTATAAAATTAAAAAGCAAAGTAAAGTTTGTGCTGAATGGATCAATTATTTAGAACATTCAAGAGGTATCAAAATAATTAGAGAATATAAAATTCCAAAAACAAACTTTATTGCCGACGGTTATTGCGAAGAAACCAATGAAATATTCGAATTTAATGGTGACCGGTTTCATGGTAACCCTGCAATTTACAACCCCAACCATAAAGCAAATGTATCAAGAGACTCTAATATAACTTTTGGTGATTTATATAGAAAAACTGAGGAGAAAAAAGAAAAATTGGAAAATATGGGTTATGTTGTAAAAGATATTTGGCAATGTGATTGGGAAAGTGATAAAATAAATGAAAAATCAGTAAGTGACTTTATGAAAACTTACAAACCTGATCTTGTAATTAGAGATGCATTTTTTGGAGGTAGAACAAACCCTGAGCAATTATATTGGAAAAAGAAATTTGATCAAACATTGAGATATCTAGATTTTACTAGTTTATACCCTTGGGTTATGAAATATTGTGAGTATCCTATTGGTTTTGACGAGCAATTTAAAAATGTTTCGGTTAAAGAATATTTATCGAGGTATAAAAATGAAATTGAAAAGTTTTTCGGTGTTATATATTGTAAAGTTAAGCCTCCCAAAAATTTACAATTTCCGGTATTACCTTGTAGAGATAATGGGAAGTTAAAATTTACTTTACATGAACAAGAAGGAACTTGGAGTACCATTGAAGTCGATAAAGCAATCGATATGGGATATGAATTATTGGAAATATATGAAATTAGACATTGGAA
Source organism: Cymbomonas tetramitiformis (assembly GCA_001247695.2). Classification (NCBI taxonomy): domain Eukaryota; kingdom Viridiplantae; phylum Chlorophyta; class Pyramimonadophyceae; order Pyramimonadales; family Pyramimonadaceae; genus Cymbomonas; species Cymbomonas tetramitiformis. The sequence continues at coordinate 16,781 of LGRX02021432.1, forward strand.
AGACAGAAGTACAAAAGTGTTTGCACCATATATTAATAAATTTCTAAAAATTAAACAAGAATCAAGTGGTTACCCTGAATGGGTCAAAACGGAAGAAGACAAAGACAAATATATAAAACAATATTTTGAAAGAGAAGGTATTCTATTAGACAAATCTCAAATTAAGAAAAATCCTGGAAAGCGAGCCGTGGCAAAGATGTACCTTAATAGTTTGTGGGGAAAATTCGTTCAACAATTAAACAAAATGAAAACTAAAATTATAAATGAACCAAGCGACTTTTATGCAATGGTTTTCGACGAAGAATATGAAATGAATTACGAATTTGCGGGTATCGAAGGAAATGAGAAATGTATTATGAATTATCGATTCAAAGATGAATATTTTGATGGTCCCGACAAATGTTCAACAAGTGAAATCATTGGTGTATTTACTACGGCTTATGCAAGATTAAAGTTGTATGATTTGTGCGAAAAGGTAGGGTTTGACAATGTATTATACACTGATACCGACTCGTGTATTTACATTGAAAAAGAAGGAGTAAATGATAATGTTTTTAAAAATGAATTAGGAGATTTTTTGGGTGAATTAACGGACGAGTTAGAAGGTAAGGAATGTATAGAATATGCAGCCACCGGTCCAAAAAGCTACACACTAAAATTCTCAAATGCTGAGCCTCTTACCAAAAGTAAAGGTTTCTATTTGTCACACCAAAACAGTAAAATTATTAATCATGAATCAATGGTACAAATGGTTAAGAATAAAAGTGATAAAATTAATGATAAATTTGCAGAGTTGACATATAATGTGATTAGAAAACAAAAAAAGCATATCTCCAAGCCTATTGTAAAATGCACCATAAATGTTAAAGGTCAAAGCATCGAATCTGCATTACATATTGAATTACCTCAATTTTTGACACCTCAAGGACTTGAGACTAAAATTGAAAAGAAGATATATGCAAAAGGATGGTTGTCAAACTTAAAAGGTACCTTGGACGAACTGAATCCAGAGTTTGAAGAAATACAAGAACAATTAGAAGAATATGATAAAATAAATCCATATCAATTACGACCTGAGGGATATAACTTATCTTAAATCAATTTCTAAATCATCATCATTATTGTTTCTATTTTGACTACGAGTGCGTTTTGCTAATCTATTTGAAGCTGAAACACCTTCGCGTTTAGTTTTGCGTTCCTTTTTATTTTGTTTTGTTACTAATTCTTTTACGGTAGTTTCATCTTTATTTTTACTTTCATTTGAAACATTCCCTTTTACCTCTAATAATTCTCGTGGTTTATATTTCCTAGCTAAAGTTTCGTTACCGTCTTCTATCACATAAGACAAGCCTTCCATTCTTTTAACTTTATAAATTTTGGTACTCCAACGTTGAGTTTCTTTATCAAAAGTTTTAGTTTTAATTTTAATCCTAACTTTGTCTCCAGGTTTTATATCAATTTTAGAAAGTAGTTTTGTTAATATATTTCTTTTTAATAAAATATTTCTTAATACTCTATTTTCATTCATCTCATTGGGTGCTGACTTATCTATATTTCCTACATTTTTCGTTTCATTATAATTATTTACAATAGTATCTAATTTATTTATCCAATTGACGGTATCTTTACTTTTAAAATAAAGTTCTAATTTATATTTTAATGTTCTGTTAAATCTCTCAATCATACCCATTGTACTATGGTCTTCGGGTTCGTTCAAATAATGTTCAATATTGTTATCTTCCAAAAGTTTCTTCATAGCTTTATTCACAAATTCACTACCGTTGTCCGTTGTTAATACATTCATTTTGGAATCCTTAATCAATTTTCTCATTGCGGGAATGACACCTTCCGCAGATTCTACATTTTTATTATTTTTATCTTTTATAGTTTTTGATTTTAACCCATAAGCATATCCTTTTCTCGTATTTATATTAATTCCCGTTAATATCACAGCAAAACCACTATTTTGTTTTTTCAATTTTGGGATAAAAGCCAAATCTGCCTGAATATAAGTTTTGTTTGGATCTTTACCATAAATTGGAAATAATTCTTTTTTATTTATTTTCTTTTTTTTGAGGAAAAGTTTCATTAACTTCAGTCTTTTCGACCGCCTCTTTTACTTGTTTCTGTGTAACTTTATAACCTTTTGCTTTTAATTTTGATGTGAATGAACTTATATTTGATAAGCCTATTTCCGGGTCTAAATAGAAATCTTGTATTTGTTTCTCGGTTATTAATTTACTCATTTACTTCTTTATTATATATCATCAGTGAATAAAAATATTTTTTCATTTGTAATATTATTTTTATCTAAAAGCATTTGATCAATTTTATATGAAATACCATACATTTTATTCATTATATAAAATCCAGGAATTCTAATAATAGATTGTATTTTTGTATTCATTGTGTTCTCTTTTGTAATTTCTATTTCTTCTCCAGATGTTTTATTATATAAATTTGAGTCCCCATTGTCTAATTGACATTTAAATAAATTTGAATAATTTTGATTTTGATTTATTTTAATCGAACTATTAAAAAGTTCTTTCAAGTTTGAAAGTTTGAAAGTATCTTTGGAAAAATATCTTATTTGATTTTCATAAATATGATTGACAATTTTATCCTCTATAGCCAATATAATATTTTCCATATCTTCAACTAAATTAAACGAAATATTATACCGGTCACTCCCTTCAAAGTTGTTAACTCCAAATGGACAATGCATTTTTGGTGTTTCTAAGTATAACGGCTTTTGATCATATTGAATACTTATAAACTTATATGGTTTAGATTTACTTTTTATTTTTGTAAAATCAACATTTTCAATACTCAATTTTTCAATATTAAAATTATCATATTTAACTACCGAAATCATTTTATTAAATTAAGTTATAATATTTATTTTTTAAGTTAGTTTATGTTTATTGTAGAAGTTTAGCTACAATTTTAATGTTATGTCATATTAATGAAGAAAACACCTTGTGAGCGCTGCATTGCTATTTCCAAAAGTAGTGGGAACCAATGTCGCAACATGACATGTAAATATAGTCCATATTGTTATGTTCATAGAGTTGTTAATATAAGTGAAAGTAGGATTCCCAATTCAGGTTTGGGTGTATGCGCTAAAGAAGATTTAAAAAAAGGTAAATTAGTTGGTAGGTATACCGTTGGCACACAAAAATTGATATCAAATCAACTACCTCCATTAAATCAACGAACGCACATTTGGGAGAAAAATAAAAATTTATTTTATGATGCATCAAAAACAAATTCCGTAGCCGGTAAATTTAATGATTGCACTCCTCAAACAGCCAAGAAAATAAAATGCAAAAATAATGCTGTAATAAATTCTGTCGGGAATGTTCGATTAAAAAAAGATATAAAGAAGAATGAAGAAATATTTGTTTCGTATGGAAAGGAATATTGGAGAAACAGATGATAAATTATTTTTTTCTAATTTATCATATTTATATTTATTCCACCGGAAACTCTCACCGAACCGGATAAGTTCACCGGAAGCTCACCGGAAGCTCACCGGACCGGATAAATTCACCGGAAGCTCACCGGAAAATTGACACGTCATCCTAGGGTTTGAAGGATAGTAGAATGTTGTAGGGTTTGCGGATAGGATTTTACCCCAACCCTAGGGCGCAGCCCTAGGGTTTTTGTGGTGGGGGAAAATTCTGTCCGTAAACGCTACATCATACTACTGGTGGAAACCCTTGAAGCCCGGCTCAAAGTTGTGGAGGGCTTAGCTGAATCTTTTGCAGTTTTGTACCCCTCCAGAAACGAGGTAGAGAGAATGATAAATAAGTAGATAGTAATATGATAATAAGTGGTAAGAGACACTTTGTACAATAGTATAATATATAGATATATATCTAAGTATAGTTGAGTTACTTGTACCTTGAATAATTTTGCAGTTTGCATATTAATACTAGTTAATACTTAATATTACCAATGAAATATAGCATACATCAGAAGGTGTGTTTAATAGGATTTTCCTATTATTAAAATCGTATTATATTATTTTGACCGGATAGATTGATAAACTAATTAATTCGTAAATTGAAAAGTGCTATGTATATCTAGAATTTATGTTTGATTTACATAGAACTTAATCAGTTTCAAAAGCTAAAGTAGAAGTACGGAAAGTTTTGAAAGGCTAATTTTATTTGATTCCGGAAGGCGAATTTCATTATTTTGACCGTATAAAGAGATAAACTAATCTATTCGTAAATTGAAAAGTGCTATGTATATCTAGAATTTATGTTTGATTTACTAAGAACCGAATCAGTTTCAAAAGCTAAAGTAGAAGTACGGAAAGGTTTGAAAGGCTAATTTTATTTGAGTCCGGAAGGCGAATTTCATTATTTTGACCGTATAGAGTGATCAACTAATCTATTCGTAAATTGAAAAGTGCTATGTATATCTAGAATTTATGTTTGATTTACTAAGAACCCAATCACTTTCAAAAGCTAAAGTAGAAGTGCCGAAAGTTTTGAAAGGCTAATTTTATTTGAGTCCGGAAAGCGAATTTCATTATTTTGACCGTATAGATTGATAAACTAATCTATTCGTAAATTGAAAAGTGCTATGTATATCTAGAATTAATGTATGATTTACTAAGAACCCAATCACTTTCAAACGCTAAATTAGAAGTGCCGAAAGTTTTAAAAGGCTAATTTTATTTGAGTCCGAAAAGCGAATTTCATTATTTTGACCGTATAGATTGATAAACTAATCTATTCGTAAATTGAAAAGTGCTATGTATATCTAAAATTTTAAAACCCTAAACTCATCCATCTTTAATATCTTGATGTGATAATGAAAATATCCAATCATTGATTGTTTATTATCCTTTTCATCATGGTAATGGGTATGGTGTAATGGGCATTTTCAAAAACATTTTCAAATGATAATAAATAAATATACAAAATGATATTCTTTCTTTGATATACTTTTATAAACAACCCATTACCCGCTACCCAATACCTTTTATGTAAATAAACAAATAAATTTATGTTAATCTATGTTTATATAATCTCTCACATTCTTTATACCTATCTTCTTTATATCCATGTATTTATTCTAACAATTTATATTTCAAGGCAAATTTTGTAAAACTCACTATCTAATTCAACCCCTATGTATTTTCGATTATTGTTTTTACAAGCAATTAAACTAGATCCAATACCCATAAAAGGATCACAAACAAGGTCATTTTCATTTGAATATGATTTAATTAAGTATTCCATTAATTCGATTGGTTTCGAACATGGATGTTTGCTTTTATGATTTCCGTTAGAAAATTTCAAAACTGATTTTGGATATCGATAACCGTCTTCACATTTGGTTGGTAATCGAGCGCAATGTTTGGTATATATATTAGTAGTATTTGCACTCGATTTGTAATATGGTTTTCCGGGAGTTTTTTGCGGGTTAAATGTAGGTAGTCTTTTATAAAATATATAAATCATTTCGTGACTTCGCAATGGCATTTGATTTGCATGAAAAAATCCTAATGCTACGGTCTTTTCATATACTAGATCGTAACGAAACCATGCTTTATTGCTTTCAATTATCTTATGTCCAAATTTAGTTGTGGTTAGAAAAATATAACATGTTTTTTCTTTACCTATACGCTTCAAATGTTTCCACAATAAATTTAAATCAATTATTTCTTTATCCCATTTACAAGCGGTTTGGTTATAAGGTAAATCTAATACAAATAAATCTACGGAATTATCATTTATTTTAGGGAAAATATCGAAACAGTTTGCATTATGAATTTCAAACATTAAATTAATAAATTTATTTATTTATTTTATACTAAACAAATTCCAAATGAGACCACAATTAACCGACGCGTACACAAAACAACAATGTTTAAAAATGATGGATATAACAAATAAAGTACCAAATTCTCAAAAAATGTTTAAAAGTTATGGCAATCTTTCTAAAAATAGCTATAGTATGACCGTACCTAGTTCAAATCCTGAATTATTTTATTTTGATCTAACAAATTCTCCTATAAATCCTATGAATTTGACTAAAGAATTAAAGCATGATTTTGATTTTCCAAAATATATTATGCAAGAAGAGTTGTCTTCACAATCTACTCCAATAAGTTTTGAAGAAGAAGAAGAATTGTTGAGTGAAATTGACACTGAAGAAATTAATTCAGGTTTGAAAAGACTGCGTGACACCTTCATCAGCGTGTTGAATTTTGAATTTTACAGTATCTCTATTTAGTTCGTTGTCTTGTAATTGAAATAAATACATTGCACTAAAAGTGTTTTCTGCAAATTCTAAAATACGAATACCTTGACCGGGTATTGGATTATTTCTTGGAAAATTTCTTATATCAAGATTTTGATATTGTAAAGTTTTTGTTTCAAAGACGTCTTTTACCGTAACTTTGCCGTTAGCTCGTTCAATATCATTTGGTGTTCCTTGTACATCAAGCCATTTTGAACTTCCCCCACTCGGTGCATTTCCATTAACGGTTGTACATTGTAGATTTTTACAAATCAAATCTTTACCAAAAGAAGCCATTTTTATTTTATAATATAGAATAAATATAAGATATAAATTTATAATTTAAAATCAGGTTTAATCCAAACCAATAATCCTGAACCCGGAGTTGTTATAACTTTACTTTCCATACACACGCCAATAATTCCAACATTATTTGTAGTAATTTGTGAAGAATTGACTGAACCTCCCGAAGCACAACCTAACATTTGACCTTTAACATAACTTCCATCAATAGCTTTGCAAGTTGTGAATCCTTTTGTACAAACAAAACAAGAATTCCCTGTGTTTGAATTTTGAACACAAACACCAATAGGCATACAATTTTGATTAGATTGACTTGCCGAAGCTGCATATATTTTTACACCATTTATATTAGTAAAGTCGTCGTTAAATTGAACAATATCTCCAGCACTTATACTATTTCCGGTATTATTTACAAAAGTAAATACATCACCGGTATGAGGAACCGGACTTGTGGGTAATGTTGCCGTATATGCATTTGTCAAACCTGTCAAAGGAATTCCTGAGGTCGTCAATGATGATGTTGGCGTTGTATATGCCCAGTCTATGCTACTTACAAGTCGTATAGCACTACAATCCAAATCTCCGCTTAAATTAATGTTATTTCCAGAATTACCGACAGCCAAAACTTGACTTAATGAACCAATACTTCCATTATTAATAGCACCAGATTTTATTTCACCGGAAACTGAATCATAATACAATTGTAAATTTTCTAATGTCACATCAGGACTTGGTCTTATAGGTTTTACCGTAAATGAACTTGGATTTACAGAATTTAATTCAACACCGGATGCATTTATACAAATAGTATTGTTGACAGACGAAGTTCCTCCGGTATTCTTATAAGCATATGAACCTAATGACACTGAATTTAGACCACTAAAAACTTCGCCTGCAAATCTTCCTACAGAAACAGATTCCACACCGGCGTTACTTTGTCCGGAATCATCTCCTAAATTTACCGAATAATTCCCAGCTTGGTCATATCCACTACCTGAACCTAAAGCCAAAACATCAATTCCACAACCGAATGAACCAGCATTTCTGCCTATTAATATTGCACGTTGTGCATTTATATATCCGTCATCATTTGTTGTTTCACCAATACGAATTTTAGCATCTTGAGTACCGCCTCTAATCCTAATTAAAGCACCATCAATTTCATCTTGATTTATCGTAAATTTTCCAGTTCCGTTAAAAGAAATATCATTCGTTGTAGTTGTACTTCCTTGGTCGGTAACAGATTGTAAATTTTGGTTAGCCCCGGAAGGCAAGTTTTGAAGCAAAGAACCGTCACCAATAAATTTTCCAGCATTCAAAGTAATATCACCGGTGTTTAAAATCAAAGGACCATCATTAAGGAGCACACCGGCTCCATTCGGTTCTACATTCAATGTTGTTTGCATAAAGGACCATTCATTTATACCATTGTCTCCTATTTTCAATCTCGTTTGAGAAACAGGATCTAAAGATTTAATTTCAAAAGAACTATCAAGTTCATCTAAACCTATCGAAAATTTTGATTTACTTGCAGGATTATTTAAAATAAAATCATGAAAATTAATATTATTCACTAAATTTAAATCACCGTCAGTCTGTAATTTCATAAATTCTCTTTGATTATTTACATCTGAATTATCAATAAATGAAATATCTCCACGGTATAAAAAATCTGAAGCCATATGAATTGTTTGACAAGGGTTTGAATTATCACCTATTTGATTTACATTTAATTGATTAATTGTTAATGGGTCGGGAACGGTAGGATAGGACCAGGGTCGGTTACATTGTTTAAAGTTGTAAGAAATACATTTTTGCCGAAAGAACTCATATATCTATATATATTATAATATGATTTTTAAATTTACGGTTGAGCAAGTTTCATACATACAGTTCCAAATTTATCAGTTGAATTCGCTTTGAATACATATAATCCATTTACTTGTGTAATTGCTTCAATCGGAGGAACATTAGTTGTATCTACGATAGGCAAACCATCAAATCTTACTTTCATTTTATTTGCTTTTGCAGCCATATTCAAATTTACAATACCGGGGTCACCGCTTTGAGAACCGTCAATATCTATATAAATATCAGCTCCAAGCATTTCTAAGGTTGTTTTTGTTGTTTTATTTTTTTTACCAATAAATACTCCATTTCCTACACTAACATTTCTTTTCATGATTAATCCAAAACTAGACATTGTATATAATATATCACACAAAGAAATAATTTGCAGGTTTTAGAATTGGATTATTTAAAGGATGTTGTTCGGGAAAGGTAAACATTGAAGTTTTTAAAGTTGGTTTATCTCCATGTCCAAAATTATAAGATTTATATCCAGCTAATTCATTTACATTTGAAATTTTGGCTGGGGGTAAAGTTATGTCACTTATGGATTTACAAGGCAATTGTTGCATAGAAGGTGGTCTAAACCCGGACATTTGCATTAGAGATGGTGGTAATTCAGCTTTATTTTGACCTATACGTTCACCTAAACTTGTAGGAGAGTCATTTGGTTGAAATCGATTCATTTTTTTATTATGTATAATAATAAATAAACATTTAAACAATCAATTCAATCATACGCCCAACACCTACACGCAAAACACTTGTACACGCACAAAATACAAACACTTCATTATTAGTTAATACTTGTTCGGTTGTGTTTGTACCTTCACTAGTCTCTAAATACATCATAGTGTTAAGGCTGCGACTATCGAGACCTGATAAATTTCTTACGCCCATATCACTAGGCATATTTAAGCGAATCATAAAAGTGAAATAATGATTAACCCAATCTTCAAAAGAATTGACTTTGCAACCGCATTTTGTCATATATTGGTCAGCTTTCGCCACACACATCGAATTGAAATATCCTAATGCATCGTTTCGGTAATTTGGAATATAAAGATTATTCACATTGAATTGTGCACTTCCTAGTCTTCCAGATTTGAAGTCAAAGTAACTTGGTATATAAGTAGGACCGATTTTATTGTCGATTTGCACAAGACCGAGGGATTTGGTTTGATAATCCCCTATACGTTGGACAGCATATATTTCATCAATCGATTGAGAACTTAAACTAAATCGTGTAGATTTATTCATACCGTCGTGTGAAGATGTGAAAGAATAGTAATTCTTGAACGGAATTTCAAGAAACCATCTCTTTTTAATTTTGCGTCGACTGCCGAATCATAGACTCCATTTGAGAAGGTGATAGTTTCAATTGTAAAATAAAGTTTTTGTAAAGTAAATCTTCCACCTGAAATTAAAGCTTGTTGACCGTCGTTATTTAAACCATTTCCTAATCCCAAGCTATTTTGAACAGCACCTAAAACTTCCGGACCATGCAAATAAAATCGAAGTTGAATAGGTGGCAAAAGAGATGTATCTAAATAACTCGGCTCGCTCTCTCCTATAAAGCTTCTAAATTCTTGAATTATAAAAGGTCGAAATGTTTTATAATAATCAAGGTCGGTCACTTCAATTTCTTGGTTTTGTAAAACTCTTTGATAACTAATTTCTTTATTTAAAGTAGTTTGTAAATTGTCTAGAACCGTAGCGACGGTGCTGTATCCATTAAAACCACTTTGGATTTGCACACCTCCAGCCGTGCATTCTACCCGAGAGATTAATTTTTCTAAACCATTTGGAAGCATTGTTCTCAAAAAATCAGCACCTCCCGGAATGGTAATATCGGCTTCGTTCGCTCGAGCTTCACAATGCATCGAAAGTGATTTCAAATTTATAATTACGTTTGACGGAAGATTTAGAGTGATTGTTGCCTATTACCCGCAGCTTAAGGTGGCTTAAGCCACCTTAACTTAAAGGGCTCATGGGGGCTTCTTCGGCGGTGCTTTCAAAATTTGGAGACCTGTGTCGTCAAGATCTTGAGCTGCTCTTTCTGCAGTGTCTTATCAAAAGTTTGATCTGAGTTCATCTTGACCCTAAAAATTTCGGTTGAAGTAGGGTGGGTATTTCCCAATTTTCCTTAAGATGGCTTAAGCCACCTTAAGCTAATTAGCTCACCGGGGGCTTCCTCTAAGACGCTTTCAAAATTTGGAGACCCATGTTGTCAAGATCTCGAGCTGCTCTTTCTGCAGTGTCTTGCCAAAAGTTTGATCCGAGGTCATCTTGACCCTCAAAATCTCGGTTGAAGTAGCATGGGTATGCAAAAACCGGGAAAATCGCTCAAATTTTACTAAATGTTGCACCCTCTTGGATACTTCCCAAAATTGCTCACCGGGAACTTGGGCTCGCCTAATAGTGCACATAGTGTCTAAAAGAAGACAATGTCGCCGTCATTTTGAGCTAAAAAATCTAGCTTCCGGTACCGATAGCTCCCGTAATTGAAAACGTTAAGGTGGCTTAAGCCACCCTAAATCGCTGTTAGGGTGGCTTAAGCCACCCGAAGGGTAATAGCCATTGTAGAATTATTTGTTGCGGTGTCTTGATTTGTGGTTTCAAGCCTAAAATAATTAGTGCTATACCCGGAAACTTTTTGAAGTGCGTACGCAAGAGTTAATGGCAAAGACATTCTTTTATATATAATATATTAGTAACATAAATAAAATTTTTTAAAATTGTGAAAGTTCTTTGATAATTATTGACATAGAATAACTTATACTTCCGTCCCGTGCTTCCGTGGGGGAAACTAAAGGTATGGGTATATTTTTAGAGTCGGTCAAGACAAATTTTAATTCAGTCAATTGTGATCCTGAAATGTCAATAGCAAAATTGTCATTTGGATTTAAAAAATCTATAAAGTTTGTAGTCAAGTCATTTGGTAAAAGAATTTTAGCAAAAATATCGCTAGCAATTAAAGAAGTGCTATCACTACTTATAGCGGATAAATTTGTAGACTCAACATTGTTAGTAGGCAAACTTGATATTCGCAAATATAGTGCATCATTTGTTTGCAAATTACAAGGATAATAACTTTCGAATATTGTGTCCGCTGTTTTTATTTCGAATAAATCAATTAATTGAGAAACATTTGATAAATTGTTAGTTTGTCTATTTACACGCCCGCCTAAAATTTCGTCGGCGTCGTTATTTTTGCTTGGACCTATAACTTTAGTTTGTAGTTCAGCTTGCAAAGGATTGTTTGCATTGAATTCATTTCTAACTGAAAAAGAAACAAACTTAATATTCGGAACTGCAATTGATAAAGTAATTTTAAACTTATTTTTATAATCTATAGGGTTACCATTATATTCTACGGTAACCGTTCCGGTATATGCAAATTCATTATCTAAAACTGCTTTTATATTTGTACTTAAAACTGTTTCTAATTGAGCTAATTCTGTATAATTTGCAAAAGGAATTTCTACGGGAAATAATTTATTAGTATCGATTTTTCCTATAAAGAATATTCCATTAAAATTATTAATAGTGTACCATGTTTTAGCAGCCGAAAAGGAATTCAAGACAACACGTAATTTACTTGTAACTCTATAATTTAATAAAGCTGTTGGTATATTTACATCTATTCTTCGAGAATCACCTGCCGAATTTTCTTCACTATTTAAATATATAGTTCGTGATGAAATTATATTATTCATTATCTATACTAATAAAAGATTGATTTTTAATATTTGCTTCCGTGTCCCTAATTTTTGGTTTAGAAATTTCGATATTTCCATTGGCTAATTCAGTGTAATATTCGGTTCTATTTAAATAATCATCTACTAAAAGTTCAATATGTGCTTTGGGAATATTTTTGAATATTCTTTCGGCTTCCACAATTAAAAGATCTTTTTCTATATTCATTTTAAATTAAATGTTCTTTTATATTTATTAATATTTTTTTCTAATAAAGTGGAATTACCCCATAATAAATGTTTTGAAAGCGAACCGGGAGTATCACATGTACTCCAATTTTCATTGGGTTTATGACGTTTGAGATAATTAAATTTTCTTTTTATATCTTTATTTGTAGTAAAATCTGTATAACCTTTTGCACCGAAATGAACAGTTTTTAAATTATCAAAAATTGCCATTAATTTTTTATCTTTTTTTGTAGACTTTTTAATTTTTACAGTTTTATATTTACAATTTGCCATTTTATATTATATATCTTATGGATTTATTACACCGACTTTTATAGGTGTTGAACTATTGCCGTCATACTCGACATATTTAATTCCCTTTTTAAAATTACCTGAATTTATGTTTCTATTTTCATAACTTACTCCGGTTGTAGGCGAAAATAGCTTTTTATCTTGCTTTTGTCTACTTTACACCTCTTAATAAATTCGAAATAATTGGAATAAAACATTGGTTTGAAATGCTTAATTATTATTGGCACGGAATTGGTGAGTGGAAAATGTAATCTAATAGTAAAAGTAATTAGTTCTAATTTTCACTATTTTTATTATTTTATTATTTTATTTATGATTTTTTCTAATTATCATTTTTATATTTATTTCACCAATTTACGATAAATATTATATTATTTATTATATTATATTATTATGGTAAGAGCAAATCAAGCACAACCACAACGAAGACGGAATAATAGAATTTATTGTGGATACAAGGATCCTCCACCTTTAGGTCGTCCGTTCGGGAATAAAGTACAATGTAAGGCTATTGGTCAATTAAGACGTTTTGGGAGGATTTTAAGAGCACCTCATCCAGCCGATAGACAACAAAATAGGCGAAATAGATAATTAAAAAAACTATAGGAATTAAAAGTTAAAATCAAATATATTATTACTAGTTTTATTTTATTGTTGCAATTATAATAATTTTTTCTAATTTATCATATTTATATTTATTCCACCGGAAACTCTCACCGAACCGGATAAATTCACCGGAAGCTCACCGGAAGCACACCGGAAAATTGACACGTCATCCTAGGGTTTGGAGGATAGTAGAGTGTTGTAGGGTTTGGGGATTGGATTTTACCCCAACCCTAGGGCGCAGCCCTAGGGTTTTTGTGGTGGGGGAAAATTCTGTCCGTAAACGCTACATCATACTACTCTTATTTTCTAACTCGTCGGTCAGTTCTCCAAGATAATCACCAAGTTGTTCTTTGAAGATATGATTATTACTTGTATTTTCAATGTATACCACTGAGTCGGTATCGTGATATAGTACATTGTCAAATCCTACATCGTCCATCAAATTGTATAATTTCATTCTTGCATATGCCGTTGTAAACGCTCCAATAACTTCGTTAACGGTGCAGTTTGTTTCAGAATATTCACCTAATACATTAAAACCAACTTGGTATTTAACATCACCATTTTTGTTTTTTATTGGTTGAATTAAAACATTGTCATTTCTTGAATCTGATAAAATATCATATACTTCAGCACTATTCATGAATTTGTTTTGTCTTTTATTTGGTTTCAAACAATATCTACCCCACAAGTTGTTGAGAAATAATTTAGCAATAGTTCTCAATCCTTCATTTTTATATATTTTATCCTTTTCTAATAATATACCTTCCTTTTCAAAATATTTTTTAATATACAAATCTTTATCTTTTTTCGCTTTGTACCCACTCAGGATAATCGTTTGCCTCTTGTTTTATTTTTAAAAAAGTATTAATAAAGCTTTCAAAAATAGTATATGATGTATTTTCCCAGTGTACAACTTGATGAATTTTTTCAATTTTATATCCTTTTTTATAGCTAATTTTACTTCTTCGGAGCACCAACATCCAGTCATTTTTGTCAAAGGAAATGTCAACTTCTCCATTTTAGAATGTCCTAAGTTCCTCAATGGTAAAACTGCCATTCCCAAATCATTTGGTGGAATTATTGTGCATTTTATTACTCCAAAGAATTGTTCAATATCAGTAACTCCCTTTAATTCAATTTCTTGATAGATTTTTGTAGGATGTTTTGAAGGAAATTTACAATATTTTAAAACCCAAGGATACAAACTTGTAAAATCTACATATCTAATTGTTTCATTATCTCCACATTTGTGATATAATTTTTTGGGGTCTGTTCTACCCCCAAACAAAGCATTTCTGAACACGATAGGTTTGTTATAACTGTTTACGAAATCGATAACATTTTGGTCATTTTTTTGTAATTCTTTGAAATCACTTTCCCACATGATTTCGATATTATACCCAAGACTTTGAATTTTTTCTAATCTTTTTTTGGTCTCATCGTACAGTTGATAAAATGTTTTATTTGTGGCATAATTTTTTCTAAACATATTCTTACCATTTGTTTTTGGATTTCCATGCCAATAATCACCGAGAAATTCATATATTGTGTTTGTTGCAGGGTCATAACCATCTACATATTTATGTCTTTCATTGTTAACAAAATGGAAATGAGGAATTTTGTATTCTTTGATTAAATTATCAATTTTATTTGTATATTTTACATATTCCAACCAAATGTCTCCTATTGTTGATTGATGTTTTCCTTTGATGACACTATTTAAAATAGCTATAGAATTTTCAGGCATATGCAAATACCTATGAATTGTTTGTGTCAATGATGCAATCGTTAAATAGGCTGTGGGGTCAATTTCTTCATTTGTAATTTCTAAAATTTTCTTTCTATATTCCATCCATCCTAATCGTAAAATTCTTACATCACTTTGACAATAATCTAATATTTCTTTTTCCATCACAAAATGATATTTATTGTTTTTCATTTGCGAATACCAATCCAAAAATTTCGCTCGTGCATCACCTTTCATTTGATTGTATCCATAGTACATTTTGTCCGGTATTAAACCCTCATATTTTTTATTTTCAGGGGTATTAAACTTGTGAGGAAAATAACCTTTCTTCTCACCTTTTAAATCGAATATTTTTGAGAATTTACTCAATGGATTTGTTAAATGTAAATAGCTGTCCATTAATGTCACGTTTTGATATTTTAGATACATTATTTTCCCACCATTTTGTACCGTTTCAGGAATTTCATCCATTGTTGTCATTATGTATTCAATAATAAGCACATAATCGTACTTACTTCCATTATGAGCTATAAAAGTGAATCCTTTATGTTTATTAGCAAATAAAAATTTGCAAGCTTCTTCAATATTGTTGTGAATAAATTCCTCTCCATTAGAATATTGTGTCACACTCAGATTCACTTCGTGCTTTGTTTCATTGTATGCTTCAAAATCAAAAAATCCTATTTTACTTTCATCAACAACATCTTTTGGTTTCTTTGGTGTAATGTAACATTGATGCTCTCTCATGTCACAATATAATTTACAATTTGGACAAAATTCATGTCCACAAATGTGTTCTTGTTCTTTTCTTATATCGTAAACCTTTTTACACTCACCTTTGCACCTATGGAAATGTTGACAAGCTGTCCCTTTTTTGTGTAAATCATAACATTTCTGATTTGGAAATTTTATATTACAATCTTCACAGTGTATGGCTTTCTTCCAATCAATAAATGGTTTGGTTCCATTTTTAGAAAAATCACACAATTTACTTTTACATTTAAAACATCTTGGTCGGTCGGCTATTCCATAAAAAGCTTCGATTTTCGATATTGGTTCGTAGTGTCCAATACTTGAATTTAAATGATAATAAACAAAATTCCATTCCGGTCTGTCGGGCAAACCTTCTTTACTTGGCGGATACATTATTGTACAACCCAAATCAGTCATTCCATGAATTGTAATATTTTTGTTGAATTTTTCTTCAAAGACATGAATGTCATCAAAACCTATACCGTCTTCAGCATTAAATTCTAATTCTTTCATTAAAATTATTGCTTCTCTTGTTAAACGATTTTTATCATTGTTGAGTAGTTAAGTACCGACTATAGCGTACCATTTATATGAACAAAATAACTAAATAATAAATACAAGAAATAATTACGTAATAAATTGAAAATAAATTACGTGATTAAATGTGTATACAATAAAAAATAAATAAAAAATCTACAATAAAAATAATAATAATAAATGTAAAATAAAAACAAAATATAAAAGATAAAAATTGTAAGTAAATGAAAAGTAAATTAATTAAGTTCTCAATATATATACATGTTAATTGTTCTTAAATCATTTGATACCTTATAATTGAATACCTACGTTCCATTAACTCTAAAATTTCTTTACAATATTCATTATTCATTTCTTGACTAAACATTGTCATTTGAATAGAACTATCTACATTACAAATTGTTATATTACCATCATCACATATTTTGACTGTTAAATAATTGTAACAATCCTCACCAATTCTATTTTTTCTTGCTATATTTAAAGCAGGAATATGAACACAATTTTCGTCCATATTTTCAAAAAATTCTTTTTGCATACATTTAATTCTATTTTTTAAGAGTTTTTCTTCTTTTATTTGTTTCAATTTTGTATCTTCAAATGACAACTTAATTTCTGAATAGAAAGAGCCATCAAAGTTTCTAAGTTCGATTACAAATTTCCATTCATCTTTATAGCTCCTTCTTATATTTACATCAATATAGTTATATATTTCTTCACCATGATATACTTTTCTCATAAAATTCAAAGCCGGAATTCTTTGACATTCGGAACCACCATCCAAATTTACTTCGTCACACAAATACAACTCCATTACATCTGAGCTAAATTGAAATTTCCAATTTTCTGAACGACATATTGGACATTCTACAACTCCATCACTTGTTTGACCTTTCATTTCATTCGAACACTCATCACATATTGTACCTTCGTTGCAAACTTGGCAAATAAAGTTGAATGTATAATAAGATTTGTGTTCAAAAGACTCAAGACAAATGCAACAATGTTTGTTGTCAATAGTATTCATCTTGCTTTGTTTACACTACTGAGTTACACTCTTTAAGTGGATTTTATTTTTTCGAGGTTTTTTGTCCCCCTGAAAAACCGAAGAAATTTACACAATTAAATAAAAAGGAAATCTTGCAGGTCCTCGATTGTTATTATTTGTTGGTAAATTTGCAATAGGTCGTGATGTCACTTGTGGTGATTGTATATTTGCAGATTTAATTAACTTTTTCTTTTTGGAATATTTTTTACGAGGTTTCGTGCCTTTTTTGGAATGATATTCTTTGGCACATTTTTTTAATGTTTCGTTCCATTCAGCACGAGTCATAAATGTGTATATATTAATATATATATATTTATGGTTGATTAGCTCTACTTGCACGTTGTCCTCTTGTATACATTTGCGGACTTGCTTCTTCTTCTATAATTTCCACACCACTAATATCATCATCGTCATCATCAATATCTAAACGTGCAGGGCTAAGGGAATCTTTTTTAGCTGAATTGAATAATGCTTGTCTTACTAAAGGGGTTCTTCGTCCAGATTCACCTTGATTTTGGGGTGTGTTAAACGGAGATGAAGCTTGTAATAACATAGGATTTGGAATAATTATTCCGGAAGGTCCAGATTCTCCTTGATTTATTGGAGTTGGTGACAAACTTTCTAGATATTTAACATCGTCATCATGTTCCAAATCAGGTGATACATAACTTCTTGGAGTTTCTACATCAGATTCACTTAAATCAGCAAACCTTTGTAAATTGTCCGCTCTTGTATATTTTCCCGGAACAAAAACATTGACATCACTTCTTTTTAAATTTTGAATCAAATCAACTGAATTTATCAAAGGACTTTGAGAAATAGAAGTATAGAATTCAACACTATTTTGAGAAGGAGCGGTCATAGCATAATTGTTAGAAGCTAATTTAGAATATCCTTGAAATATTGATTTATTAGATGCAGCATTTCTAAAGCCTAATTCATTTAGACAATATTGTTTAACAATATCATCAGTCAATATCTTTCTCATATATTTTATAATATTACATATATATTAATTGTTTCGTCTATTTTGTTGTCTATCCGCTGGATGAGGTGGTCTTAAAATTCTTCCATACCGCCTTAATTGATGACGAGCTTTACATTGAATTTTATTTCCAAGCGGACGACCTGAGGGTGCAGGGTCTTTATATCCACAATAAATATTATTATTCAGCCTTCGTTGAGCTTGTGTTTGATTAGCTCTTACCATGACAATATATATAATACAATCGATAAAAATCATCGTAAATCAATTTCCGTTTCATTATCTTTATTATTTTTATTTTGACTTCTTGTCCTTTTAGATATTCGATTAGAAGATGAGACACCTTCTTTCCTAAGAGTTCTTTCTTTTTTATTTTGTTTAGAAACTAATTCAGAAACTGTAGGTTCATCACTGGATTTCTTATTATTAGAATTTTTACCTTGGACTTCCAATAATTCTCGTGGTTTATATCGACGTGCCAAAGTTTCTTTACCGTCTTCGATAATATAACTCAATCCTTTCATAGATTTTACTTTATATATTTTTGTCGACCATCGTTGAGATTCTTTATCAAACGTTTTAGTTTTAATTTTAATCCTAACTTTATTACCCGGTTTTATATCTATTTTTTCAAGAAGCTTAGTCAATTTATTCCTTTTCAATAAAATATTTCTGATGGTCTTTGTTAGGTTCATATTATCAGGAGTTGATTTATCAATATTTGCAGAATTTTGTGTACTATTATAATTTTTGACAACAGAATCCAAATAATCAATCCAGTTTACGGTGTCTTTACTTTCTTCTATTTTTTTGAATTTCAATTTTAATGTTCTATTAAATCTTTCTACCATACCCATAGTAGTATGGTCTTCAGTTTCATTTAAATAATGCTCAATATTGTTGTCCTTCAATAATTTTTTCATAGACTTATTTGTAAATTCTACACCATTGTCCGTAGTCAATACATTCATTTTTGAATCTTTTATTAACTTTTTAAAAGCATGAATTATTCCTTCAGCAGAATCAATGTTTTTGTTATTTTTGTCTTTAACAGTTTTTGATTTCAATGGATATGCATAAGCCTTTCGTGTATTGATATTGATAGCCGTCAATATAACGGAGTAGCCTCTATTTTGTTTTTTTGAATTCAGGAATAAATGTTAAATCAGTTTGAACATAATTTTTGTTAGGGTCTTTACCGTAAATAGAAAATAATTCTTTTCTATTGATTTTCTTTTTTTGAGAAAATGTTTGATTGACTTCAGTTGCTTCGATGGCTTCCTTAACTTGTTTTTGTGTGACCTTATAGCCAAGAGATTTTAATTTGGCCGTGAATGGTGATACAGCACTTAATCCTATTTCGGGGTCTAAATAAAAGTCTTGTATTTGTTTTTCAGTGATTGACTTACTCATTATTATAATGGAATATCTTTATGTCCCCAGGGTAGGATATTAAATGTTCCCACTGAATATATCCTTTATCATAATTTAATGAAAATGATTTTGTTTCGCTTCTTGTTTCTATACCAAGAGCTGCATAATGTTTGTTTTCATCAATTTTTCTTGGTTTTCTAAGAACGTCGTATTTTAATTCCACAATTTTTCCGTGATTGTATAAAATGATATTTTTGATTTCTTCATGATTGATACTTTGAGAGTTTTCATAATTTAATGGAAATCCTTTTACCTTAGTCATTGTCGTTTTATTATCAAATTTTAATGAATATGATTTAGGTGCCGTTGCTACAAATTCGATGCATGTTTTATATTTCTTTTTCTTATCATTGTATAGCTCGTCCGTTAATTCTCCTAAGTAATCACCAAGTTGTTCTTTGTATACTTGTCCATTTGTTTCATTTTCGATGTATATCACCGAGTCAATATCATGAGATAGAACTTTACCAAATCCTACATCGTCCATAATGTTGAGTACGTGTTTATTTGGTGCATCTTCAATGTATACCACTGAGTCGGTATCGTGATATAAAACTTTGTCGAATCCTACATCGTCCATTAAATTGTACAATTTTATTCTGGCGTGTGCCGTTGTAAATACTCCAATAATTTCGTTGACGGTACAGTTTGTTTCAGAATATTCACTTAATAAATTAAAACCAACTTGGTATTTAACATCACCATTTTTGTTTTTTATTGGCTGAATGAGAACATTGTCATTTCTTGAATCTGATAGAATATCATACACCTCAGCACTATTCATGAATTTGTTTTGTCTTTTATCTGATTTTAAACAATATCTTCCCCACAGATTGTTTAGAAATAATTTAGAAATAATGATTTGGAAATGGCAGTATTACCATTGAGGACCTTGGGACAGTCTAAAATGGAGAAATTGACATTTCCTTTGACAAAAATGACTGGAACGTGGTGCACCGAAGAAGTAAAATTAGCTTTGAAAAAAGGATATACAATTGAAAAAATACATCAGATTGTCCACTGGGAAAATACATCTTATACTATTTTTGAAAGTTTTATTAATACTTTTTTAAAAATAAAACAAGAGGCAAACGATTATCCTGAGTGGGTACAAAGCGAAAAAGACAAGGATGTGTATATTAAAAAATATTTTGAAAAGGAAGGTATATTATTAGAAAAAGATAAAATAAATAAAAATGAAGGATTGAGAACCATTGCAAAATTATTTCTAAACAATCTGTGGGGAAGATATTGTTTAAAATCAGATAAAAGACAAAACAAATTCATGAATAGTGCTGAGGTGTATGATATTCTATCAGATTCAAGAAATGACAATGTTCTCATTCAGCCAATAAAAAACAAAAATGGTGATGTTAAATACCAAGTTGGTTTTAATTTATTAAGTGAATATTCTGAAACAAACTGTACCGTCAACGAAATTATTGGAGTATTTACAACGGCACACGCCAGAATAAAATTGTACAATTTAATGGACGATGTAGGATTCGACAAAGTTTTATATCACGATACCGACTCAGTGGTATACATTGAAGATGCACCAAAT
The DNA here is from genome assembly GCA_001247695.2 of Cymbomonas tetramitiformis. NCBI lineage: Eukaryota > Viridiplantae > Chlorophyta > Pyramimonadophyceae > Pyramimonadales > Pyramimonadaceae > Cymbomonas > Cymbomonas tetramitiformis. Next base: position 38,108 of record LGRX02021432.1, read on the forward strand.
AAACACGTACTCAACATTATGGACGATGTAGGATTTGGTAAAGTTCTATCTCATGATATTGACTCGGTGATATACATCGAAAATGAAACAAATGGACAAGTATACAAAGAACAACTTGGTGATTACTTAGGAGAATTAACGGACGAGCTATACAATGATAAGAAAAAGAAATATAAAACATGCATCGAATTTGTAGCAACGGCACCTAAATCATATTCATTAAAATTTGATAATAAAACGACAATGACTAAGGTAAAAGGATTTCCATTAAATTATGAAAACTCTCAAAGTATCAATCATGAAGAAATCAAAAATATCATTTTATACAATCACGGAAAAATTGTGGAATTAAAATACGACGTTCTTAGAAAACCAAGAAAAATTGATGAAAACAAACATTATGCAGCTCTTGGTATAGAAACAAGAAGCGAAACGAAATCATTTTCATTAAATTATGATAAAGGATATATTCAGTGGGAAACATTTAATATCCTACCCTGGGGACATAAAGATATTCCATTATAATAATGAGTAAGTCAATCACTGAAAAACAAATACAAGACTTTTATTTAGACCCCGAATTTGGATTAAGTGCTGTATCACCATTCACGGCCAAATTAAAATCTCTTGGCTATAAAGTCACACAAAAACAAGTCAAGGAAGCCATAGAAAAAACTGAAGTCAATCAAACCTTTTCTCAAAAAAAGAAAATCAATAGAAAAGAGTTATTTCCTATTTACGGCAAAGACCCTAACAAGAATTATGTTCAGACTGATTTAGCATTTATCCCTGAATTCAAAAAACAAAATAGAGGTTACTCCGTTATATTGACGGCTATTAATATCAATACACGAAAGGCCTATGCATATCCATTAAAATCAAAATCTGTTAAAGATAAAAATAACAAAAACATTGATTCTGCTGAAGGAATAATTCCTGCTTTTAAAAAGTTAATAAAAGATTCAAAAATGAATGTATTGACTACGGACAATGGTGTAGAATTTACAAATAAATCTATAAAAAAATTATTAAAGGACAACAATATTGAGCATTATTTAAATGAAACTGAAGACCATACTACTATGGGTATGGTAGAAAGATTTAATAGAACATTAAAATTGAAATTCAAAAAGATAGAAGAAAGTAAAGACACCGTAAATTGGATTGATTATTTGGATTCTGTTGTCAAAAATTATAATAGTACACAAAATTCTGCAAATATTGATAAATCAACTCCTGATAATATGAACCTAACAAAGACCATCAGAAATATTTTATTGAAAAGGAATAAATTGACTAAGCTTCTTGAAAAAATAGATATAAAACCGGGTGATAAAGTTAGGATTAAAATCAAAACTAAAACGTTTGATAAAGAATCTCAACGATGGTCGACAAAAATATATAAAGTAAAATCTATAAAAGGATTGAGTTATATTATCGAAGACGGTAAAGAAACTTTGGCACGTCGATATAAACCACGAGAATTATTGAAAGTCAAAGGTAACAATTCTAATAATAAGAAATCCACTGATGAACCTACAGTTTCTGAATTGGTTTCTAAACAAAATAAAAAAGAAAGAACTCTTAGGAAAGAAGGTGTCTTATCTTCTAATCGAATATCTAAAAGGACAAGAAGTCAAAATAAAAATAATAAAGATAATGAAACGGAAATTGATTTACGATGATTTTTATCGATTGTATTATATATATTGTTATGGTAAGAGCTAATCAAACACAGGCTCAACGAAGGCTAAATAATAATATTTATTGTGGATATAAAGACCCTGCACCCTCAGGTCGTCCGCTTGGAAATAAAATTCAATGTAAAGCTCGTCATCAATTAAGGCGGTATGGAAGAATTTTAAGACCACCTCATCCAGCGGATAGACAACAAAATAGACGAAACAATTAATATATATGTAATATTATAAAATATATGAGAAAGATATTAACTGATGATATTGTCAAACAATATTGTCTAAACGAATTAGGCTTTAGAAATGCTGCATCTAATAAATCAATATTTCATGGATACTCTAAATTAGCTTCTAACAATTATGCTATGACCGCTCCTTCTCAAAATAGTGTTGAATTCTATACTTCTATTTCCCAAAGTCCTTTGATAAATTCAGTTGATTTGATTCGAAATTTAAAAAGAAGTGATGTCAATGTTTTTGTTCCGGAAAAATATACAAGAGCGGACAATTTACAAAGGTTTGCTGATTTAAGTGAATCTGATGTAGAAACTCCAAGAAGTTATGTATCACCTGCTTCAGAACATGATGACGATGTTAAATATTTAGAAAGTTTGTCACCAACTCCAATAAATCAAGAAGAATCTGGACCATCAAAAAGAATGACAATAAATCCTTTTTTAAGACAAGCATTATTTAATTCAGCTCATAAAGGTTCACCTAGCCCTAGCCCTGCACGTTTAGATGATGATGATGACGATGATGATATTAGTGGTGTGGAAATTATAGAAGAAGAAGCAAGTCCACAAATGTATACAAGAGGACAACGTGCAAGTAGAGCTAATCAACCATAAAAATATATATATTAATATATACACATTTATGACTCGTGCTGAATGGAACGAAACATTAAAAAAATGTGCCAAAGAATATCATTCCAAAAAAGGCACGAAACCTCGTAAAAAATATTCCAAAAAGAAAAAGTTAATTAAATCTGCAAATATACAATCACCACAAGTGACATCACGACCTATTGCAAATTTACCAACAAATAATAACAATCGAGGACCTGCAAGATTTCCTTTTAATTTAATTGTGTGAATTTCTTCGGTTTTTCAGGGGGACAAAAAACCTCGAAAAAATAAAATCCACTTAAAGAGTGTAACTAAGTAGTGTAAACAAAGCAAGATGAATACTATTGACAACAAACATTGTTGCATTTGTCTTGAGTCTTTTGAACACAAATCTTATGATACATTCAACTTTATTTGCCAAGTTTGCAACGAAGGTACAATATGTGATGAGTGTTCGAATGAAATGAAAGGTCAAACAAGTGTAGAATGTCCAATATGTCGTTCAGAAAATTGGAAATTTCAATTTAGCTCAGATGTAATGGAGTTGTATTTGTGTGACGAAGTAAATTTGGATGGTGGTTTCGAATGTCAAAGAATTCCGGCTTTGAATTTTATGAGAAAAGTATATCATGGTGAAGAAATATATAACTATATTGATGTAAATATAAGAAGGAGCTATAAAGATGAATGGAAATTTGTAATCGAACTTAGAAACTTTGATGGCTCTTTCTATTCAGAAATTAAGTTGTCATTTGAAGATACAAAATTGAAACAAATAAAAGAAGAAAAACTCTTAAAAAATAGAATTAAATGTATGCAAAAAGAATTTTTTGAAAATATGGACGAAAATTGTATTCATATTCCTGCTTTAAATATAGCAAGAAAAAATAGAATTGGTGAAGATTGTTACAATTATTTAACGGTCAAAATATGTGATGATGGTAATATAACAATTTGTAATGTAGATAGTTCTATTCAAATGACAATGTTTAGTCAAGAAATGAATAATGAATATTGTAAAGAAATTTTAGAGTTAATAGAACGTAGGTATTAAATTATAAGGTATCAAATGATTTAAGAACAATTAACATGTATATATATATTGAGAACTTAATTAATTTACTTTTCATTTACTTATAAGTTTTAATCTTTATCTTTTATATTTTGTTTTTATTTTACATTTATTATTATTATTTTCATTGTAGATTTTTTATTTATTTTTTATTGTATACACATTTAATCACGTAATTTATTCTCAATTTATTACGTAATTATTTCTTGTATTTATTAGTTACTTTTTTGGTTTATATAAA
>LGRX02021433.1:0-10504 GCA_001247695.2 Cymbomonas tetramitiformis
GTAAGTATGGCCCTACCTATCATGTATCTATACCCAAGTACAGGGTAAGTATGGCCATGTTTATACATAAACAAGGGTAAGTAGGGCCCTACCTATCATGTATATATATCCAAGTACAAGGTAAGTATGGTCATGTTTATACATAAACGAGGGTAAGTTTGGCCTTACCTATCATGTGTTTATTCTCACATAAACAAGGGTAAGTAGGGCCCTACCTATCATGTATCTATACTCAAATACAGGGTAAGTATGGCAATGTTTGAATGATTTTTCAATTAAAAATATTTACTGAAAGTGTACATTGTTCTATTTTTTGCTCTTCTTGCTCCCTTTCGCTGCAGGACTTCCTACTTTTCTCTTCTTTTTGCCTTTTGCAGGAGGAGGGGGAGGCTCTTCCTCCTCCTCCTCCTCCTCCTCCTCCTTCTTCTCCTCCTCATCCTCCTTCTCGGGCGCATCCTCCTTCTCGGGCGCATCCTCTTCGGCCTCAACCTCGTCCTCCGCGGAGGTTCCCGCCGGTTTAGGCACTTTCAGCCCGTCGGGCATCCCAGAGAGGTAGTACGGCAACTCCTTGCCGTCGTCGTACCTTTGTGTTGCGTGCTCCCATTGCACGCAACACACGAGGCTCCCCGTAGGGAACCTCCCCTTGAGGAAGTCCGCGAGGTGCCTCTTGAACTCTGCCGTCTCAGGCACTTTTTCCTCCACCTGTCCGAACAGGTGGAGTAGTGCCTTTTTGACCCGGTCCTGGTGGACCGGGTCGTACAGAGTCCAATGGAACTCCGTGATCTGCAAGCACACGCGTAAGTTAGTTCGAAGTATAACCGCAACATGGCCGGATATGGCCATGTTTAAGCGGTTTCGTAAGAAAACCATGCAGGTAGGGCCATGTTCGGGTCTTACCTTGATGCACAGCTGGTCGCTTGGGAGCCCCCCCCGCCACCTGGTGTCCAAAGTGCCATGCCGGCTTCTTGGGCACCGTCTCCACCACCACCCCGCAGAGCAGGGGGATGTGGACCTGCGGGGTGAGGTCGTCCTTGTACCAAGAGGTGGGAACATCGGGTGTCCCCTTTTCCCACCTCTTCTCCTCCACCTCCACATCTTGCTCCTTGGTAGCCATGACCATGGCATGGTCCCCGACCTTGAGGCGGCCGTGATCAAGCACCTGCTGTTCGGCCGCCCGCTGCCGGGCTTCGGCCACCTTGAGCCCATGGCGCTTGGGCACCATGGGCTCCTTGCCCTTGCCCGCCATGGGCTCCTTGCCCTTGGGCTCGGCCTTCCCCTTGCCCTTGGGCTCGGCCTTCCCCTTGCCCCTGGCCTCCTCCTCCTTCTCCTCCTCCTCCTCCTCCTCGGCGTCGAAAAGATCCCGCAGGATTGCCTTCCGATCCTCTGCTGCCACGACCAACACTAAGTTAGTTTCAAAGTACTGGCAAGTTATATCTATGCAAACATGGCCATGTTTGCATAGATAGTGTGTAAACATGGCCTTACTTGCAAATAACTTCTGTACTAAACGGTGCGAACAGGGCCTTACTTGCACATAAGAAACGAAAAACTTATCACAAAACTTATTTCAAGGAAAGAACGCACCTTCCGTTGGGACGTCGCCGTTCAGTTCCAAACCTTGAGCCACCACCCCGACCGTGATCTCGGCCGTTGTGGGTTGGGCTTTCTTCGTCGAAAACACCTCCACGTTGTTGGTGGTGTATGCATGCCCGGGTATGTTGCATACCCAGACATGCACCTCCCCAGCCTTGAGGCGCCACCGCCCCCACTTGTGGCGGCGCCTCAAATTTTGCATAAGGGTGGACAACTTCATATGTTGGTTGTCCCCCCTTGTGCCCAACGTGGCGGTGAGGGGCATGAGTTCCGCCATTCGTCGGCGGAACCGATCCCTCGCCAGGGTCTGTTTGTCCAGACCCTGGAAGGGATTTACTTGCCCCTTCACCAACATGTCGTCTGTGAAAACAAACACAAACACCCCACACGTTAGCATCTAACCTTCCTGCGAGAGGACAATAATATAAAACACAAGCTAGACACTACCCAAACAGTGAACAGACTATTGGGGATAGGTGAACCAGTATGCATGTTTTTAGACGGTGTTTTTCTGTTACTATTCTCGGTTTATAGACGACGGGTGACCTGCCACGTCATCATAACGCGCAGTATAATGCAGACACGTGGCAGCCACGTAGGTTGCGGTATGCGTTTATGCGGTACGGTATGCCTTCATTATGCGGTTTGCCATTGTGGTTCGAGTGATCATCGAGCAATCAACGGAGAGAGATATCTTTTTTGGATTGGGTGTGTTCATAAACACAAGCCCCGCGTCAAAAAACGCGGCTATACAACTATCATCACACGGGTATTGTTGCATGAACGGTGTATATTCGTTTAATTACAAGTAGAATGTTTGCTAGTGTTAGTAGTGTTACAATATATATATGTCGCAAAAGCCATAAGTCAGCTGGTCGTACAACATATCATAGCGTTACTATTACATTGCAAAGTACGTAAGTTGCTACCAGGCAAGCGATCTCGAATTAGTTCATTCCACGCCTTTCAGACGCCGGAAAGTAATGGTCTACTAATCTATCAGCTCCCAGTATACTCCGTCTTCGTCGTCCATTGCTTCCTCGCACATGAATATTTCGTAAGAACAACGCATACACGCGAAATGTTCGGTATGCTCATTTATCGCAACAAGATGCGAACCAGCATTAAACCATATGCGAACGTTTGCAGGAAGGTCACAATAATCGCATTTCATGACGAGTTTGCCTGAGCGTGGTCAGTTGTTGGTTGCTAGTGTCAAGCTGGGGTGGCACGATGGTGAGCGTAAGCAGCAAATGAAGGCTAAGTAAGAGGTATTGAGCTTTTATACCTGCTCAACTAAGGCAATCGCAACTGATACAGTACTCGTCGAAAGGTGTCGTTTCGTCATTCTGGTACCAACAGACCAATAGGCGTACAACGTCGACTGGAATAACCATTAATCGCGGAGTCATCCACGCTTCACCCCATGCATATTCAGCGCGATCGGGATAGCGTTCCGGCTCTACCAATTCAAAAAACAGATAAAACCGAGTTCGTCGGGTAAAGCGCCACATAGCCATTATCAGATCATGCCTGTGAGGCATCGGCGGGCGGCGGACAGGGCGGTTTGCCATCGTTGTCAAAGTCCACTGGTGCAAATTGCATTCGGGGCATGGCATGTGCACCATCACATGGCGATGAATGGCATCTACATCGATACTGGCACGATTCCGATGCACACCAAACCTTAACACTGGAGGCATCACGAGTTTGCAGAGGCGCGTCGCTCACTCTCTGGTAGGAGGTGGCAGGGGTGGCACGAAGGTGAGCGTAAGCAGCAAATGAAGGCTAAGTAAGAGATATTGAGCTTTTATACCTTAGTCGGAGTCGGAGTCGGACAGCAACTGTGGGACTTCGGTATCCTGCCAGAACTCGCAATCCGCGCCAATCTTGGGCCAACATTTGTCCGCGCCAATCTTATCTTGGCCAATCTTATCTTGGCCAATCTTGTGATTGTTGGTTTCATCCTATTGGTTTGCGGCATTTACCTTGAGAGGCCCAAGCCCTCCTTGGCAATATTTAAATCGCTTGAGGCCTTTAGGAGGATCATTTTCCATTTCTTCCTGGAAGACACACCGCTTCATCTTTGCATTATCAAGAATGGCGGATACTCATTACGTCCTGTTTGGGATTGTTCTTCCTTACATTCGGAAAATGCGTCAATTGCGTGAGGAATACTTTGTGCAGGCATGGGTCGAAGAACGTTTTTGTGGGCGTTGGAAGAACAAGTTTTGACGTTTTCGGGCATGTTTGGTGATGTTTGGATGCCTGTAACTTTGGCTCACTATTTCTATGAATTACGTGATCTGCTCGAAGTCGATTGGGGGGATGTTCGTGATTGGGGAAATTTCTTGCAGATATTCCCTACCTCCAACTTTGAAGCCCCATATTACGACGATGAAGGGTTCCATTGGCAAGGACCTGGCATGTCAAACAACTTCAGATTCCGGCTAGACTACATCGATTTCGACGACTTCAAAAAACGATGGCTTCGTGAATATCATTGGGCCTGGTACAACGGCTTTTACAACGAGCATGCAGATCCTCAATGGATCTACCCGTCGCGGTACGAGTTGTCTATGAGGCCTGCCTGCAGTCGATGCCGACGCGTTGATATGGATCTTACCCGTATTGGCGACGGGTACATCTGCACTGACCTTGTCGACTGTCGGCGGATGACTCGTCTTGATTTGAATTGATGGTCGAATCTCAATCGGTGGCTTTAGCCACCACCCATCTATTCTAGAAAACAATTCTTCTCGATGCGGGCAACAAAAATATCATAAGTCACGTGTATGGTACAAGCAATGGTATAAGAACCCCGATCTTCACATTTTTTATAATCATTGTATATTACATTATTACATTATTACATTATTCAAGAACTGTCCTTTGAGAACCGCAATCATGGCAACAAGCCCAGGTGTATAAGCGAGCATAAAATATATTGTCATCTCCATCATAGGTAACTTGATTGCGAAATCAGCCGTTGCACCAGGCCATGATCGCTTGCAACGACACGGAAACTTAGGTCCCATATTATATAGATTTCGCACTTGTCGGGCACATCCGTGTAGACGGTCAGCGATTGTAATTCTTCACGTCTAGTCGAAGGTGTTGTCAGTAAGACCTCGATTGTGCTTCGTAATGCTAGCTACACTTCTATAGGTGACCTCTGTGCCGCATCTGAAAAGGAGAAAGTGGCCGTGGGCTGTCATCAGACGGGTGGCTCTCAGAATGGTAGGAGGTGGCCGGGGTGGCACGATGGTGAGCGAAAGCAAGAAATGAAGGCTGTGTAAGAGGTATTGAGCTTTATGTATACCTTAGTCGGAGTCGGAGGACAGCAACTCTGGGATTTCGGTATCATCGGTATCCTGCCAGAACTCGCAACTCGCGCGGTCGACACATATGTATCGATGTGGGTAAGTCACTCGCATAACAAGTGAATCTGACCTTCCGCAATCAGCGCAACAGGGCCGGTCGTATTCACGATCATAGACGAATTCGTTACCATCAGCGTCATAGTCAAGGAGGTTGCGAAACCAACCGTTGCACCAGGCCCAATGGTGATCATATAACCACCGTCGGTGGAGTTCGTTAAAACTGCGATACAAATTCATACCGGAAATCCAGCTAGTCCGATTAAAGTAGGACGCCTCATTGACTCTCAAGCCGCCGACGTCGTCGTTCACAATTCTCCGAGGATGAAAAAAAAACCGCGCAAGTGTCACAGGAAACACAATGATTTCTGAGGTAAATGTGCCAGGGATATCGGGGCATGTAATGCGTACTCGTGTTTCAAGGGCCCACAGAAATCGTTCTTCTACCCATGCGTGCAAAAAGCATTCCTCGCGGGAACGGCGTCTTTCCCGGATGGCGGGAAGCACAAAACGGAAAAGGACAATGTAGTAGTCTGGCATCTGGGTGTGTCGCTCACTGGTAGGAGGTGGGGTCTATCGTGAGCGAAAGCGAGAAATGAATGCTGATGAAGATATAGGCAGGCTTTATAATGCGTGACATTTTACAAACCAACGTAAGACATGTTACATAAAAAGTACAAATCTCACCCTACTATTGTCAAAAGGTCATCTCACAATGACACAACCTCGTTGCATATCGAAGTCTATGTGTTATTCTTATTGTTATTATTCTACGTGTGCCTCTTCAAAGTAGCCAATGCACCGCGATGTGTGTGCGAGGAGCTTGGTGTCATCATCTGCGGGCACACAGAATTCACAGGTGGATAAGAATTTGTGGCCAGGATGATAGCAAGGCAATCCTGCTCAAGAAAGACATATACCTGGCCATCATTCGAGATCGAGATAATCGAGCATATGCTTAGGATATGGCGGCCAAAGCGTGCTTAACATATGGCGGCCAAAGCGTGTCAGACGAAACCAAGGACGGATTGGTTCTAACTCCAAGGCTCGACGCCACACGGGGTCGTGCCTCTCATCAAAATGTTTATGCCACATAGGCCTGTTATACTTCCTCATACACTCTGGGCATTCGTCGTTTTTGATTCTAGCAATTGCATCGCTATGTGCTTGCCTTCTCCTATCGTGCCTCGCACGGATGAAAGGCAGAACAATATCAAACAATACACGTTTCGGATCAACCGTCAGTTTCATTCGCTGTGCGTCCATGTTCTTGAAATGTTGGTAGGAGGTGGGTGAATGGTGAGCGTAAGCAAAAAATGAATAGGGATGCCGTGAAAGCAGGTTTTATATGACCATGAAAACATGTGTTGTGTTGTATCATCCATGCGATAGGTGTTCCCAAGCATTCCTTGGCCGTCCGAAACACATACCTGGCCATCCATCTTTACTGGCTTCTATGGTGTCATCATCTGCGGGCACACAGAATTCACAGGTGGATAAGAATTTGTGGCTAGGATGATAGCAAGGCAATCCTGCTCAAGAAAGAAAGAAACAAAGAAACAAAGAAACATATACCTGGTCATCAATCGAGATTGTCGGGGTGAAAATTCGGGTGACTCTGCAGTTTTAACAGATGGCGGCCAAGGCGTGTCAGACGAAAACGGGGACGGATTGGTTCTAACTCCAAGGCTCGACGCCACACGGGGTCGTGCCTCTCATGAAAATGTTTATGCCATAAATCGTTCCATCGATTCTTGTCCTCCCAAAGGTCAAAATACTTCCTCATACACTCTGGGCATTCGCCGTTTCTCATTCTAGCAACTGAATCCCTTTGCGCTTGCCTTCTCCTATCGTACCTCGCACGGATGAAGGGCAGAACAATAAAAAACAAAACATGTTTCGGATCGACCGTCAGGTTGATTCGCTGAGCGTCCATGTTCTTGGAATGTTGGTGGGAGGTGGGTGGATGGTGAGCGTAAGCAAAAAATGAACAGGGATGCCGTGAAAGCAAGTTTTATATGACCATGCAGACATGTGGTGTTTGTTCCATCCATGTGATACGCGTTCCCAAGGATTCCTTGGGCGTCCGAACAATCTGAGTGCAAGGAAAATGAACTAGGTAAAATGAGTGCAAGGAAATCAAACGTGGTAATACCACGATAGTTCAACATTAGATATTCACAATATATACTATTGTTTTACAACTTCTATATACAAGTTCATCGGACTGATCGAGTTATTCACACATCTGGTCGTCATCATCGGACAAGGACGACAAAGAGGCTTCCTCGTCCGCACTCTCACCCTCTTCAGCCTCCGCGTTCTCTTTATCCTCTTTATCCTCTTTATCCTCTAATGGCATGATTGCGTCGCGCAGTAAGAGTTTGGGTGTTCTATGGTCGGGCGGCTCAAAGCTCTTTGACATGTCGCTGGCGATGACTCGTTTGACCAACAAGTCATATTGCTCACCCGGGATCCATCGCTGTGTGCTTGCATTGATCTTTCGGCGCTCCTCTTCCGTGTCCCAGTCCCATGCTACTAATACTTCGATTGGTGTATACGGCGCCACCTGCTTGGTACGTCGATGCAGCCGGAAACTTTCAGGTTTCGATGCCTTCTCCTTCGAAAGCCGGGAGTCTGCATTCTGGGCCTCCTTTTGGGAGGCGCTCGTGAGCTTAAATGTACCACAAGTCAACCACCGCAAACATTTTTCTCCTGCACCAGAAAGAAGATAAAAGAGATATTAGATTGATATAAAACGTTGTGATGTTAAAAGCAGGTTGCGCGCGCAATCACATCAACAAACATTTCTCACCTTTCTCATTTAGCAGCTGCTCTTGTACCTCACAAAGGTACAGATATCTCGACCATCCTCGGCTCCTTCCCAGAGCGATACGAAACGGGTATTCCGTCCGGGCAGTCTTCTCGGATTCGGGAGCAATCAACACGGCCATGCTACCTTTCTTCATCTTGCTGTAGCTCACATCGTAGTCCGGGTCGTCAGTTTCTCCCAGAATGTATTGCGCAAGATGATCTCGAGCTCGTCTTCTAATGGTATTTTTTTGTGCCCCGATGTAGATAGGACGAGATACTGGGCGCACGTGAACCGCTACGGAGTCCCGAAGGCCCTGCACGTAATCAGCCAGTTGTGCATCCGTGTATCCACGTTCAATATCATTCGTATCAGCCATTGGCTCATCGACAATCAGTACTTCCGCATCTCGCCCCTTCGCGCTCAAAGCACCCGAAGGAACAGGCATCATGGGTCCAGTAACCTCAAAGGGAGCCTCGTGCAGCACCCACGTTGTCTTCTCTTTCAGTTCGAACGTTCATGCCGCAATGTCACGTTGCATTTGAACATACCCTTCAAGAAAAGTATTTGCGCGCTTGGCTAGAAATTGAAGCCGCTCCGCCTCCTCGGTGGTTGCGACATCAGCAAAACATAACCCGAGAAACTAAGAAGGCCACTTACATTTGAAATATGACAAATCAAATCGTAATCGCTAGCAGTGCAGTGCTTACCTCGAATGCATAAGCAAAGATTCCTCTTGCATTGAACGACAAGATCCTCGATCTCTTTCAATGGATTGCTCGTAGACTTCCTGGAAGTCGCAAGCTGCTTCGCTTGTTTCCGTGCGCTCAATTCGTTAATGGTTTTAGGCTCGACAAAGCATGGTGAGCCCTCGGGCAGGCTGCTCTTAAATACCTTCACCCCACCTTCCTTTGGAAGCCAGACTGGATCGAATGAATAACGTTTCGCCTGCACTAACACGTCGCCTGTGGGGCCAGAAAAATCTTGAAAGCATGTTGGAAGCTGACATCGCGCACTTCGTTATAGCATCCATGCATCCAGTCCTTGACATCGTGCACCTCATCGATCAGTTGACATTCCGGAACTACTCCATCCTTAAAGCAGTTCCTAGCCACCTCCATCAAATGCTCGATTTCCCAAACGTTCAGCCTCCTCAAAGCCACAGAAAACCTTGAAAACATCTGATCGATATTTTCGTGTGTATGTCCCACGATCAGATAGTTGATCTTCACCTTGCGGAATACCCCACGTTTGACCAGCATGGCACAATAAGCAATCAAGAAGTGGCTCTTATTGCTGCTTACATTGTCCAATTGTAGATACAATACTTCCGGTAACGGATGCCCACCCGATCGTCGATGCTCATGAACTCGTGCTACTGCCCGCTGTATGACGTTCGCAAGATCGAGTTGTCAGAGTAGTTATGACTGAAATTGAATTCCATAAAACGACCGATGCCTTCGATGAGTATCCCCATGCAGTGGGTATCTATCAATGCCTTATTGTCTTTGACCCAAGAGGGCATTCGACGAAAGTGAGGCAATTGTGTGGTACGTTGTGTCATGCCATCGATGATCATGGTAGTATATTTCCACCACTTCGCGTTGCCTTTTGCTGCGCTGGATTTCTGAATGTGTTTGTAGTACTTCTCCCGTTCAGCCCTTGCATCCAGTCGATGAGCTTGCAAAAGATTTTCGATTCGTACTGCAACGCAAACACATTCAGGTAAGTGGTCACGTGTATGAACAAGCAGTGTTTTCTTTCTGAACATACCTCTCATGAACAAGAGTGGGTTTTCTTTCTAACATACCTCTCATTTCGGCCGGGGCGACTTGCTTGTGAAGCTTTGCGGTCGAGCAGATCTTGCACTCCGAGAACTTGCAAATCTTCGGACACTTAAGCCACTTGAAGTGTTTTCTCCAGATCGTATACCAATATGGCTCACTGACCTTGAATCTCTCAGAACCAAAGGCTGGAAGCTCTTCGATAAACTTTTCGTAGACGTCAAGCTTTGTCATTCCTTGAGGCAGATGTGTTTCTTTCTTGTCCGGTTGATGTTGACCTTGCTCTTTGGCAATCTTCTGCAGAAAGGTTTTCGCTGCTGAAACCTTTAGAGTTTTTTGGAATATATGACAAGCCCTGTACTTGCACTTGTTTGCTGTTTCCGTGCAGCCTGAAAAGGGAAAAAATGTATATTATTATCATGAATCTGATGCAAAGAATGGGAGCCTACAGGAAAACTGTAAATTGGTTTACCTGTTATGTTTTCTTCCGGCAAATAAATCTTTTATTAGCTTCGTCAACCGTCCATGAGATATCGGCAAACATTTCTCATAAAACTTGCGACACACACGCTGAGAGCCAATGGCAAATTTGAGAACTGGTGCATCTTGATCTGAAAAGTCGGACGACTTTTTATGGGTAGATATGATCCATTGTCTCTGCATTCCTTGAAGACTTTTCTCTTTAGGAGATGCCACGTTCAAGGTCCAGAATTCAGAGCGAAGATCCTTAACGTCTTGTTAAGAAATATTCGACGAACATAACCTCTTACAGCGACATGAGAAATTGAACACGTCATTCAACGAAGAGGGTAACAGTAAGTCCTGCAACCGAAATGCATGCAAATTAGTTTTTTTCTAAAGTCGCCAAGCTGAAGGGCGACTCATCCGCGGATGAGTCGCCCGCTGGAGTCGGCGCGCTGAAGGCGACTCATCCG
>LGRX02021434.1:0-48356 GCA_001247695.2 Cymbomonas tetramitiformis
AGGGCTCACGGGCTTGAGAGGGCTCACGGGCTTGAGAGTGTGGAGGCCGAGCGCTTCCATATGCGCTGCTATGTGTGTTGTGTATCCTCAGCTACGTTAGCCTCCTATTTGTAAAGAAATCCGGCTCGCGTGTCCGTCGCCTGCTGTGATCGCAGTGTGAAGAGTGCGCGACGCGTCGTGGTTGACTCTTGAGCATGTGTGGCGTGCATCGCATGGGGCTGGCGGAGCAGGTGGAGGCGCCAGATTATGGCGAGGCGGGAGGCTCAACAACGAGCGCTCTATCTGCATCGAAGGCATTTATATTCGCCCGTCCCTTCCATTTCCCCGGGATCCTCACATTTGTGAAATAGGGGTTGCAGTAGATCCCGCAAGGTACACGGCTTGCTTGCACCTCGTTCACACACACACACTTGCAGCAGCGCGCCGGCGGTGCAGATGCAGAGGCACTCAGGTGGCTCAGTAAGGCTTAGGGGGTCCCATTCTCCACTAGTGAGCTCCGGAGAATCCGGCCAAGTGTCCTGAAGTGTGTGCTAAATCCTTTGATCCCCGGCGTGGGTACATAGTGCAGCCGGTCTTCTGCGGCTACGGGGTGCCAAAGGAGAAGGTCCAAAGATAAGCATACACACAAGGAGTCGGTCGAAGGATAAGCACACACCCACGCGCGGTGGAAGGCCTTTCAAAAGCTCGTTACTGTCCAAGGGTTCCAAGAGTGGAGGCTGTCGGGGACCGCAGTGCTCCGGCTCTCATTGGACGAGAACTAAATGGCGCGAGGCAGTTCCCCTTGGTCTGGGGCTTCGGTGTAGCTTGGTGGGAATGCTGATGATAAATACCAGCCGTTGATGCTTCAGCTGCCAGTCACTCGCATGTCATCACCGTGCCTCCACTAAGAGGATCGATCTGCACTGCGTCATCGCAAACAAAAGGGTGGTTCTTCATCTGCTTCTGCCTATCGGCCGTAGGATGATGCTCACATCTTGCGGAGCATACTTGTCCTTATGCAATGCTGATTGAAGCGCTTGTGGGAGGGAAGTTGCCTCCTCGTCGACATCAAGGGCGGTCTGCTGGGACGATGTGCAGCCGGTTGGGATCATGAAGCATATGAACGCGCAACGGGCCCCTTCTGGAAATGTGGTAGCAGCCCCTGACCGCCCTCCAAGCTGGCGCGTGGCAAATCTCCACCGCTCGTGACAATGCCTAAGCGGTTCCGGCGCATGGGCAGGATCAGGGTAGGGGTGGGAGGCGCATGGGCAGGATTATTGGAATCTGCAGTGTCTGCTGATCAGTTTGATGTAAAGCATGACTGTCTAGGCCTTGCACAGTAGTCAGGATGCTCAAACCCTGAAGGAACCCTGAAGAAACCCTGAAGAAACCCTTAGATCTAGATCTAGATCTGCTGAACTAATCGTGGCCGTTGGATCATATAATGACCATCGGAAAGACACAGTGTGTAATAGTTCACCGGCACATCGCAAACGTGTCACTGCAGTCGTTATGAACTCGACAGTGGCACGTCATACTAATTAGTGAACTTTCACTTAGACTGGCCAATCAGTAATGATTGGGCGATAACATTCGTGGCGTTTCGAGCTGCGAACTGGTATATCTTTTGAGAATAAAAGTTTACGCTTGCTTTTTGCAAATAACCCTGTCTGAATTCCAAAAAGGATCAGGGTAGGGGTGGGAGGCGCATGGGCAGGATCAGGGTAGGGGTGGGAGCGCATGGGATCGGGAGTAGGGGTGCGGGCGCATAAGAGGCCAGGATCAGGAGTAGGGTGGGAGCGCATGGGCAGGATCAGGAGTAGGGGTGGGAGGCGCATGGGCAGGATCAGGGTAGGGGTGGGAGCGCATGGGCAGGATCGGGGTGGGGTGCGAGGCGCATGGAGGCGGGATCAGGGTAGGAGGTGGGGCGCATGGGCAGGATCCCAGGAGTAGGGAGTGGGAGGCGCATGGGCAGGATCAGGAGTAGGGGTGGGAGCGCATGGGCAGGATCAGGGTAGGAGGTGGGAGCGCATGAGCAGGATCGGGGTAGGGGTTGGAGCGCAGGCGGGGATCCAGGGTAGGGGTGGGAGCGCATGGAGGCAGGATCGGGAGGTAGGGGTGGGAGGCGCATGGGCAGGATCAGGGTAGGGGTGGCAGGGAAATGCCATCGCATATCGAGCAGAATAGTCGAGGTTGGGAAGCCAACAATTATAGGCACAGCATCAGCCTATCCTGCACTCACCCCTTCTCCTCGAAGCGTCACCATGCACGTATTCCAACAGTGTCCAATGCACTAGCCGCATCGGGATAAGGCCAGGGCGCACACCAGCGGGATCACAATGAGAGGCGCACGTCGCCTCGCTTTACCCGTGTCTGATAGTTACAATTCCTGGGTGCCTGGCAGACATTCGCCCCGGTCGCGGCGCTGAACAGTGCGCAGGACGAGGTGCGTGCAGAGCCATGCGCCTCCCTCGTTCCCTTTGCAACAGAGCGGACCCGCAACATGTAGCAGCGCCCTTCTGCTCCAAAGCCCTTGAACAGTGCCCCCAATTACAACATATAGCTGCGCCCTTCTGCTCCAAAGCCCTGGAACAGTGCCTTCAATTACAACATATAGCTGCGCCCTTCTGCTCCAAAGCCCTGGAACAGTGCCTCAATTACAACATATGTAGCAGCGCCCTTCTGCTCAAAACGCCAGACAGTGCCTCCAATTACAATATATAGCTGTGCCCTTCTGCTCCAAAGCCCTGGAACAGTGCCTCCAATTACAACATATAGCAGCGCCCTTTGCTCCAAAGCCCTGGAACAGTGCCTCCAATTACAATATGTCTGTTGGCGGCTGTGCAGGGGCCAGCCGGACGGTTTGGTGCAGTGCTGCCACCATAGCGCCCTTCTGCTCCAAGAAGCCCTGGAACAGTGCCTCCAATTACAACATATAGCTGCGCCCTTCTGCTCAAGCCCTGGAACAGTGCCTTCAATTACAACATATAGCTGCGCCTTCTGCTCAAAGCCCTTGAACAGTGCCTCAATTACAACATATAGCAGCGCCCTTCTGCTCAAAGCCCTTGAACAGTGCCTCCAATTACAATATATAGCTGTGCCCTTCTGCTCCAAAGCCCTGGAACAGTGCCTCCAATTACAACATATGTGACGCCCTTCTGCTCCAAAGCCCTGGAACAGTGCCTCCAATTACAACATATATCTGTGCCTTCTGCTCCAGAAGCCCTTGAACAATTACCCCCAATTACAGCATATGGCAGCCCTTCGCCAAGCCTGGAACAGTGCCTCCAGTACAACATATAGCTGCGCCCTTCTGCTCAAGCCTGGAACAGGTGCCACTCCAATTACAACATATAGCAGCGCCTTCTATCAAAAGCCTGAACAGTGCCTCCAATTATATAGCAGCGCCCTTCTGCTCCAAAGCCCTGGAACAGTGCCTCCAATTACAACATATATCTGTGCCCTTCTGCTCCAAAGCCCTTGAACAGTGCCCCCAATTACAACATATAGCAGCGCCCTTCTGCTCCAAAGCCCTGAAACAGTGCATCCAATGTCTTGCATGCGGAGAGAGCTCCACTGTCCGGTACCCACCCAACACCTCGGGTCTCTGCGCTTCGCGGGCGCCTCCGAGAGGGAGCGCACGCAGCAACGCGCGAGGCCATCGGAGGGCGCCTTAAGAAGCCTTCGCACCACAGGGCCAATCCCTGGCAAAGAGTCCGACTATCAGTATTCCTTCAACCATGCTGACCTCGTCCCCGAGCGCCCCGCCACGTGTCTCAACAAGGTGACACAACTCACTTCTTCCCCCCGTTCTTCATTCATTGGCTGATATATGTGGGGTCGTCATCTCCTGTGACCAAGCTGCGTTCGTCTGTGCTAAAAGCTCTGACATGAGCTTCAGCACGAGGTACTGGTCGCCGTATTTGTATATGCGCGTGCAGGGTGGAAATGCTTCCATCCGGTTATAGCAGTGCAGTGCACCTCGTGCCCTGGCACACGAGGAGGCGGAGCAGCGGGCTGCAGGGGATGGCAGAGATGACATATCGCTGATCCCCGGGAGAGGCCATCGGGCGTCCACGTCGTATTTGATCGAAAGGTGCTCGAGCGGGCGGCGCAATCTGTGACGCTCCCGGAGGATTTCACGCGCTGTGCAGACTCTCGCAGTGAGGCTGTGTCATGCATATCTCGCGCCTTCATTTTGGGTGTCTCTCAGAGGGGAGCCATTGGGTTGCGCCATCCGCCCCCCCAGGTTCAAGCAGAATCGGCATCAGAGCGGCACGCTGCTGCAGACGTCCCCCAGTACGAAACCCCCGGTCTCCCCCACCGCAATGTCCCTCGGCTCTCCGACCGGCCCTCCCAAGCAACTCGTGCCATCTATCACCTCTCGCCCCCCTCATTCCTCCAGCTCACCCCCGTCACCTTCTCCCTCCCACGTGCCTCAACTACTGTCTCCCGCCAACGCAAACCGCCTTCCTTCGACTGAAGCGCCCACCAGGTCGACCTCAGCCAGGTCCAGGCTGACCTCCTCTCCGTCCCACTCTGCACTGCTGGTGAGACGCTCTGACGCCACGCCCATCCCCTGCCCCGGCGCCGATGGGTCTGCAGCGGGGCTCGTCCTTGTTCCGGTCGCCGTGTCACTTCCAACAGCGCTACTTCTGCCACGCGTGCCAACAAGAGGTACATGACTGCGAACACTCAGAGTGTCACGTGTGGAGCACTCGGCTCTGAGGTGTGGGATACTGCTCTTCAGTGTAAAAAGAGGCTCGGGGCCAAAGCGTCGCGGTTGGTCGGGCGGGAAGGGAGTTAGGGGGAGGAGCGAGCAATTTGCTCGATCATAAGCCTTGACTTAGAGGCCTTTCTTTATGACCTGCTGCCGGCGCTAGTCATCTCGGAGGGCTTCGGCGCAGGTGGAGAGCTCAGTGATCAGCGATATTCTCCCGCACGGCCGTCTGCACGCTCCAGACCTCCGGGCCGAGCGCTCCTTCCCCCCGCCAGGTGTGTGTCCCCGGGCGTTAGCGGCTGTCGCGTCACATTGCCCCACGCCCACCGCGCGCACAGCCATGAAGTACGTCCGTCTTTCCCTCTCTCCCCGGCAGGGGCTTAAGCGCGGGACTTGTGGCTCGCTGCCCTCCCGCGCACTGTGTGAGGGCCGCTCCAAGCCTCCCACTCTGCACCCCGTCGGATCAGCGCCTTCCCATGCGCCGCAATTCATCCTACGCTGCAAGTGAATCTTGGGAAGGGACGACGGGTCTTGACAGCAGGCAGTGGCCGCACGGACATTGCAGACCTTGCTCTCGCCGTTGAGCAGGCATTTGCCTCGCCCTCAGGAAAGCGTAGTCCCGCCAGGCCGTCCTCAGGTGCGAGGCGGGCGCCTTCCAACTGGCCCTGGCTCACACATTGGAACCCCAACATTTGACCCAGCCTCCCCACTGCCCACCAATCATCTGCGCGCCCGGCAAAGAGAACTCCCTATGGCTGGCACACCGGCGCGCGCAGTCGGCGGCTGAGCTCACATAAAGCTCAGCCGCGAGGCCCGTAGGGCTGGTCCTCTGATTGGGCGCAGCGGCGCCAAACTGGCAGGTCTCTGTTCTAGCTGCTCCCATGCTGCGTACGAGGGGCACCCTCGACACAGTGGGCGACCGCTCGCCATAGGGAGACAGCCCAAGGCTGGCCTGCCATGCGCATCTGTGGCACAAGCCGCCTGGGCAATCTAGCGGCTTAGTAGGGGATATGGGTTGGTTGAAGGGGGGCATGGGGTGGGGAGATGGGCCGGAGTGGTGAAAACAGGCCCCCCCATGCCCGCAACGCAGAGGCCGCACCCGCGTAGTGAGAGTGTTCCCCCGGATCTGCTCCAGCTGGCCACCAGGGCGAGCACGGCGGCTCCGGGGAACCCTGGGGAAGGCCTGGCCAAGCTGGGCGAGTTCCTCGAGCCCCACCCCTGCCACATCACCCCCTGCCACGTCACATCGCCGCCGCCGCTCAAGGTGAGTGCTTCCTCGGGACCCAGGAGGCATCATTGTCGTCGAAGGCATCCTTGTTTGCGGGCCAGGTTGCTCTGGAGGCACGAGAGCCGTTGATGACATCCTTGTGTGAGACTCATGCGGATCTCGAGAGCAGGCCAATCTCGCTGTCAGAGTGAGCAGCCATTCAGAGGGGCGTGTGGCTGGTGAGGGCTCGGTCTCGGCCAGGATGAGATGTCCTACTTGTCGGACACCTCCGGCCACGGCGCCTCCTCCAGCGTTCATCAAGATCCGCTGTGGTCCATTCTGTCAAGCATAGAGGCGCGCCACGCCAACCAACAGGTAGCCCATCTCAGTCCCACCCCCTCCTCGTCCAGCCAACACCTTCGGAGTGGGCGCCGTCCCCAAAATCTCTCTTCATTCTCAGCTTCCTGCTCACCTCCTCGTGCGCCTGCCCTGCCTGAAAGCTGTAAACAGCGTGTGGGGGCGGCCGGTGGGACTCCCTTTGCTGCCATAATCGTGGAAGCTGTGCCCCGTTGCTGGAAGGCAAACGGACGGCCAGCGCTGCCCGACTCTCCGCGCTGGGCGCCCCGAAAAAGTGTGCAGCCGGTGTAAACAATGTCCTGTCCGATGCACTCCAACTCCCTTGTGGTGCTTGCTGGACAGGGACCTCACCGTGCCCCTCCCGTCTATAGCATGGCCTACTACGGGATGCATGCCTCACTGAGCTTGTCACCTGTAGCATGGCCATGTGTGGGAGCCATTGCGTCCCTATCATCTGGCATGGCCCTCTGCAGGAGTCGCTGCGTGTGGCATGCCCTCTACACGATTCCGCCCTCACTGCGCATCTCGGATGTAGCACGGCCCTCTTCACGAGTCTCAGGAACCATACAGGCCGGGTAGCTAGCAGTGCACAGGAAAGGACTGACATCTAGGGCAGTGCGACACGTGACAAGCTCAGCGAGGGCTGAACCCCGAACACCCTGCTACAGGCAGGGAGCTTAGTGAGCATTCCACCTTTGTTGAGTTGCTCCTGCATAGCATGGCCCTCCAGGAGATTCGAACCTCGGTGAGCCCTTCAAACATAGCATGGCCCTCTGAAGGAGTCGGCCCTTACCGGGCTTTCGAGCTTAAGCCACGTGGACTTGCGCATGAGCCTCGTGCGCTACTTGGTGTGGTGTGGCAGGAGCGCCCCGGCAGCCCCCTGGGGCTCCCAGCCAAGCTGATGCTCCGCAAGCCCCAGCTTCTCGCGGCGGCCACCTCTTTGCCCGTGCGCCCCACCGCTCTGTCCAGGGCTCTCGGGCTCCAGGGCACCTGCTCCAGCTCGCGCTCCCCGCCGCCCTGCCTTCGACTGCGCCTTGGGCATGGTGTGCGAGGCGCCAGATATGCAACAGGGTGCGCGCATACGCAGTGTCCGGTGGTTTACGATGTGCGAGGCGCCGTCCGTTCACGGATCGCCTTTTGTGCATCTCGCCATTCTCTCGCCGTCTACTAGGCCCACCCGGGCCTACCCCGGAGCTCGCACTATGGGACCGGCGTCCGCGTTCGCCACGCACGCCGTAAAGAGAAAGTGTCGGTCCGCCTCTTTCTTCGGGTCCGGCAGCGTTTCCACCAGGCGGGCCAACTGGTCACGCGCTGGGTTAAGCAACCCCGGCGGGAGGGCTGGTCGGCTGCTCACGTCCTCATAGTCAGGGTCCGGTGGAGGGGCAGGTGCAGCCCACCCGGGTGGCCGATAAGGTAACCGGGTAGGGGCACTCATACGCCGGCTAGGGGCCGACCACTGATCTCCAGAGTGCTCCGAGGGTGCAGCCCACCAGCTTAGCTCCCGGTGCTCCACCTGTGCTGCTCCCGCGGGATTAGGGTTTCCCTTCGTCCCTTCCCCAGCACGCAGCCCGCCGCAGTGCATGCCCTTCTGCTCAGGCGCTTCGGGGAGGACTGGTGCAGGGGGTCCCGCAGATGGTTCACAGGTGGCGGTATGCTGGGCCGCCTCCGCTGGTCCTGTTCCTCCCGCGTCCGCCTCAAAGCTCACACTCTTCTTCCGCCGTATAGCCATACAGTTGCACGCCCCCTGCGCATTCGCCAGATTCCTCTGCCGGACAACCTCGCACCAGCAGGCCACCGGGGAAGAAGAGTGTGAGCTTTGAGGCGGACGCGGGAGGAACAGGACCAGCGGAGGCGGCCCAGCATACCGCCACCTGTGAACCATCTGCGGGACCCCCTGCACCAGTCCTCCCCGAAGCGCCTGAGCAGAAGGGCATGCACTGCGGCGGGCTGCGTGCTGGGGAAGGGACGAAGGGAAACCCTAATCCCGCGGGAGCAGCACAGGTGGAGCACCGGGAGCTAAGCTGGTGGGCTGCACCCTCGGAGCACTCTGGAGATCAGTGGTCGGCCCCTAGCCGGCGTATGAGTGCCCCTACCCGGTTACCTTATCGGCCACCCGGGTGGGCTGCGCCTGCCCCTCCACCGGACCCTGACTATGAGGACGTGAGCAGCCGACCAGCCCTCCCGCCAGGGTTGCTTAACCCAGCGCGTGACCAGTTGGCCTGCCTGGTGGAAACGCTGCTGGACCCGAAGAAAGAGGCGGACCGACACTTTCTCTTTACAGCGTGCGTGGCGAACGCGGACGCCGGTCCCATAGTCCAGTGCCTGATGTCCACACTCCCTCAAAAACGCCTTCACAGCCCGTCGTAGACGTTGATCGCTTGGTGCGCAGGCAATCCGACGGTGATCTCTTGGTACGTGCGCAGGTGTGGGATCACAAGCCGATGGCGGACCTGATTGGTACGTACGGCGCAGGCGTGAGTGGCACGGTGAGAGTTCTGTTGTCACCTCGAAGCCCTTTCAAGCTCCGCACTGGAAGGATGCCAGCCGTGTGCCCACGCAGCCTTCTTGACGCAGAGGCAGGATGCCAGCCGAGGGCTTGTATACAGCCACCATCGCTGTGGGGCATGATTGACCCATCACAATAGCAATGCGCATCGCAATATCAGGATCGTTCAAAACCTGTCACTAGCGATCGCGGCCATCAGCCCAGAGAAGAGAATGGGCGTAGATTGAATGGCCTTGGCGGCGCTTTTGCACCGCCACGCCATTCCGTCCATCCTTGTGGGCGCCGTCAAAGCCGCAGCCGCTCCGCCCATCACGGGTCAGCGGCCAGCTGATGGCCAGGCGGCAGTGGCGGTGACCTGCTTCCCCTGGGCCTGACCCTCGCAGGGGTCACAGGAGGAGGCGGCGGTGTCCTTGAACGACAAGCCCGCCAGCCGCTGGGATGCTCTCAGCCTCTCCCAGTACCTCCAGAACTCGATGAGCGCCAATGCCCAGAGGGAGCTCCCGAGCCAACCTCCGGCTGAGGAGAGGAGCTCAGGGGACCCTGTGGCGCCCGAACTGGCCGAGGCGGCACCCGTCCACGTGGATTGCTCCCGCCTATCCGTGATCTTCGATGGCTTCCTGGAGATCACGCGCCAGGTGTGTGGCGCATGGGCGCGTGCGTTGACTCGCATATCAGCTGCAGGCGCCTGATGCATCTCCCCCTGGCTTCGCACCCACGTGGCCATAGGGCGCATTACCTCTTGCGTGGCTGTGGACATCGCTCGGAATCATTGCCAAGAGCACATGCGCACGTGGCACGTCCGTTTGCCAGGAGATTCCTGTGTGCGTCATAGTTGCTGCATGCCGTGAAGGCCCCGGGCGTGACGCGTGACATGTGCTGGTCTCTGTGTGCGTCATAGTTGCCGCATGCCGTGAGGGCCCCGGGCGTGACGCGTGACATGTGCTGGTCTCTGTATGTGTGTCATAGTTGCTGCATGCCGTGAAGGCCCCGGGCGGGACGCCTGGCATGTGCTGGTTTCTGTGTGTGCGTCATAGTTGCCGCATGCCGTGAAGGCCCCGGGCGTGACGCGTGACATGTGCTGGTCTCTCTCTGTGTGTGTCATAGTTGCCATTCTGTGGTGCCATTCTGGCGGGCATTGCCTCTTGGAGAGCTCGGTAGATTCGTCTGTCGTGCTGCGAGGAGAGGCAGAAGGTGGTGAAGTACACCTTCTGTGTTTTCCCTTGAATTTTGTGGGGAGCACTTAGGTGCCCGCATGTTTTCTTTTTTTGACATGGGGTGTCCATGCTGTGTGGTGTGACTGCATTCATGACATAACCATGGACCAACAGGTCCCATCCATCGACCGGGAGCCACTGGGGGGCATGCCAGCAGGGTCCGCTTACTCCGTAACCCAGAGACCAACAATTGTTTGGCGACGATCGGTCACATCGTATCATCTTTCCATGCTGCTTTGCATTTGGGTTGGGAATATGTATGCGTTTGTGGTATCTTGTCACGGCCCCGCCCTGCTCTTGATTTGCTTTTCACATCCACTGGGATGATGGTGGGCTGGCTTTTGTTGGCTGATCTCATGCCGTTCAGTGTGTCATAGTTGCCGCATGCCGTGAAGGCCCCGGGCGTGACGCGTGACATGTGCTGGTCTCTCTCTGTGTGTGTGTCATAGTTGCTGCATGCCGTGAGGGCCCCGGGCGTGACGCGTGACATGTGCTGGTTTCTGTTTGCTGATTTTCACACAGCCTTGGACCGGGCCCAAGATTATAACTACTAAAGTTGTTGGCGCCCACAGACCCTGATTCCAGTCCCTGCTCTGAACCCTGATCGGTTGCGTCTCAACGTGCAGCAGTCAGGCATGCCATGATCGGCCGCTTTTCATTTGGAGTGCTGGGTACAAGATGATACCAAGCATACATTGTTGGCCACGCGCAACGAGCTCTTCAGCCCCTCAGCCCTTCAGCCCCTCAGCCCCCAGCCTTCAGCCTCTCAGCTCTTCAGCCCCTCAGCCCTCAGCCCTTCAGCCCCTCAGCCCCTCAGCTCTTCAGCCCCTCAGCCCCTCAGCCCCTCAGCCTCTCAGCCCCTCAGCCCCTCAGCCCCTCAGCCCCTCAGCCTCTCAGCCCCTCAGCCCTTCAGCCCCTCAGCCTCTCAGCCCCTC
Source organism: Cymbomonas tetramitiformis (assembly GCA_001247695.2). Taxonomy (NCBI): domain Eukaryota; kingdom Viridiplantae; phylum Chlorophyta; class Pyramimonadophyceae; order Pyramimonadales; family Pyramimonadaceae; genus Cymbomonas; species Cymbomonas tetramitiformis. The sequence goes on from LGRX02021434.1 coordinate 10,919, forward strand.
AGCCCCTCAGCCCTTCAGCCCCTCAGCCTCTCAGCCCCTCAGCCCCAGCCCCGCAGCCCCTCAGATCCCCCCCGCTTGCATATCCCCGACAACTGTTTAAATTCCGTCGGATCGTTGATAATGATGATGATGATGACCAGGCTGGTACCGTCTTACCAGGCCTGCTGACGGACGAGGGCCCCATGTCTGCCGGATGCCGGTGTGTCTGCTGGATGCCGGCTTGTCTGCCGGATGCCGGTGTGTCTGCTGGATGCCGGTGTGTCTGCTGGATGCCGGCTTGTCTGCCGGATGCCGGTGTGTCTGCTGGATGCCGGCTTGTCTGCCGGATGCCGGTGTGTCTGCCGGATGCCGGTGTGCTCCCGTGCGGCGTGCAGCGGACCTCGAGAGCGCGTAATCGGAGGGGGGTGGGAGCGGAGCCGGGGGGGGTGCGACCGCAGGTAGGGGTGCACTGTGTGGAGCGCGGGCACACCCTGGCGCAGCTGTGGAACCTGGTCCTAGGGGAGTTTGAGCAGCTGCTCCGCCTGGCCTCTCTCCGGGAGCTGCACCTGCGCACCACAACCTCAGCCCTCAGGCGAGTGCCCCTCCAGGCGCCCTCCCTTCCAGCCCCTCACGAGCTCCCGGTGTGCTGGGGCAAGTGTACGAGGCGCTCCGTGGCGCGCGGAGGGAGGGGCTCATCTCCTGCAGGGGGGACTGCGCGTTTAGCTGTGAGGCACGTTGGGAGCGCCCCTCGAGCTCAATGATTGGTGGGCATTCAGGGAGGCATGTTGGGAGCGCCCCTCGAGCTCAATGATTGGTGGGCATTCAGGGAGGCATGTTGGGAGCCCCCTCGAGCTCAGTGATTTGTGGGCATTCAGGGAGGCATGTTGGGAGCGCCCCTCGAGCTCAGTGGTTGGTGGGCATTCAGGAGGCATGTTGGGAGCGCCCCTCGAGCTCAGTGATTGGTGGGCATTCAGGGAGGCATGCTGGGAGGCGCCCTCCGGCTCAGTGATTGGGGGCATTCAGGAGGCATGCTGGGAGCGCCCCTCGGCTCAGTGGTTGGTGGGCTTTCAGGGAGGCATGTTGGGAGCGCCCCTCGAGCTCAGTGATTGGTGGGCATTCAGGGAGGCATGTTGGGAGAGCGCCCCTCAAGCTCAGTGATTGGTGGGCATTCAGGGAGGCATGCTGGGAGCCCCCTCGAGCTCAGTGATTTGTGGGCATTCAGGGAGGCATGCTGGGAGCGCCCTCGAGCTCAGTGATTGGTGGGCATTCAGGGAGGCACTGGCGGCCTCGGAAAGCCGGGTGGAAGCGGAGCGTGAGAGAGGATTCCAGATGCGCAAGGTGCGAGCCCCGAGGGCCGCACTTCTCCTTCTTCTTCTTCTTTAAGCGATCACCTACCAGTGGTTCGGGCATGCTTTGCACGCCACTGCAACACTTTGCACACACGCACGCGCTGCATTTGTGCACCCTATTGTAACTCCGAGCCCAGAGGACTCTAAAGGCCGGCTGTAGCTAGCCTGCTATCTGTCTGGCGGCGCCCGAGCCGGGTAGCTTAAATGATGTCACCACAGATCTGTGATGCACTGCAGTGGAGATTGCCAACCGTTTCTTCCGGCTCCACAGCTGCGCGGCAATTGCTACAGGCGCAGTCACAGCAGTGCCAACACGGCCGCGCCCTGACCATCGGATCATCCAAATAATCTCGGGCATCCTTCCTGACTTTACATGAAGCTCGTCGTTGTGCCAGCCCCTCAGGTTTACGTCCTGGGGCAGTATCTTGGACCCGGACGTACTCTCACAAATTGTGTTCCAGCGCTCCTATAGGCATTGCCCTGGCTGTTGCCGTCCCCGTGCACAGGCACGCGCCGATCACTCGTAACGTGTGCCGACATTCGTCGGATTGCGCTGGCGTTGAGGAGGGCCGGCCCGCCAATGCCTCCTCCATCAACGCGTGGCGCTGCTTCCCTCCCTTCTCAAGTGTTACGGCGAGACCGAGTGGGGAGGCCCGGAGGGAAGGCAAGCAAATGGTTGGCGGGGGGGAGCGAAGGCGGAGCCAGGACCTCAGATTGATTTTCCTGTCAAACAAGAAGGGGGCGCCACAACACCTCACGTTTCACCCCTCAGCAACGGGCCTGGACATCTTCGAATGCAGTGGCACCTCCGCGGCCCAAGCGGCGAAGGCACATGCCGAGCCGATGGCAATCTCAGTGACGAGATGCCGACTGCTCCGTCCGGTGCCCACTGCATTGGAGGACGGTGGGTGTATAGGCGGCAGGAGGTCGGGAAGGAGGGAGCGAGGAAGTGAGGGAGATTGTGCTGAGGCTTCGGTGGAAGGGGCGCGGGGGAGTGCAGGATCTGGTGCTGGAGGTGGACATGCTGACTGAGCAGCTGGTGGAGCTGAGGAAGGATGTGTACACCATCGAGCACCACCTCAGCAAGCGGGTCTCCACGTGCAGGTCATCCTATGATGCGCAACCGTGCCAAACCGTGCCCAATGGGATGAGGACCTGGTGACCCAATGGGATGAGGACCTGGTGACCCAATGGGATGAGGACCTGGTGACCCAATGGGATGAGGACCTGGTGACCCAATGGGATGAGGTCCTGGTGACCCAATGGGATGAGGTCCTGGTGACCCAATGGGATGAGGTCCTGGTGACCCAATGGGATGAGGACCTGGTGACACAATGGGATGAGGACCTGGTGACCCAATGGGATGAGGACCTGGTGACCCAATGGGATGAGGTCCTGGTGACCCAATGGGATGGGTCTGGTGACCCAATGGGATGAGTCCTGGTGACCCAATGGGATGAGGACCTGGTGACCCAATGGGATGAGGACCTGGTGACCCAATGGGATGAGGTCCTGGTGACCCAATGGGATGAGGACCTGGTGACCCAATGGGATGAGGACCTGGTGACCCAATGGGATGAGGGCCTGAGTGACCCAATGGGATGAGGTCCTGGTGACACAATGGGATGAGGACCTGGTGACTTGTGGGATGGGCCTGGTGACCCAATGGGATGAGGTCCTGGTGACCCAATGGGATGAGGTCCTGGTGACCCAATGGGATGGGGTCCTGGTGACCCAATGGGATGAGACTAATGACCCAATGGGATGAGGTCCTAGTGACCAATGGGATGGGTTCTGTGGTGACCCAATGGGATGAGGACCTGGTGACCCAATGGGATGAGGACCTGGTGACCCAATGGGATGAGGACCTGGTGGCCCATGATGCAGGCGGGCGTCACGCGCAGGGCTCCGGGGCGCTTGGCTTGGGTGCAGGTGGAAGCGGGCCTTGCAGCTGTGCATGGAGCCTGATCTGTTAGATGACGAGCTGCTCGAGAAGCAGGAGGAGGCCACCAAGCTCAGAAACTAGTGAGGGTCCCCGCCCGGGGCCCGGATGGAACTGTGCAGGTCAAGTAGAAGGGCGTGCACGACACGCGCCACGTCTTGCCAAGACTGCCGCTTGAGCCCGCAGCGCCCTGTGGTGTCCCGGGCGTAGCGCCTGGCCGGAGCCATGGTGGCCACCCCACATTGGAGGGCCTCGATCAGTGAGTCGGGGACTCGGCTCGGAGCAGATGCCTGGAGCGTGCGCCACAGGGGATGGAGCAAGACTGTGATGGCAGGCGCTGGTGGGGTTTAGGGGGTTCGGGTTTTAGGGGTGGCAGCTGGGAGCGGATGCTGAGGGCGTGCACCAGAGGGGAAGAGGTGAAGGGAGGCGCGGGTGGGGTTTGGGGGCTGCGGCGATGATACGCAGCTTCCAGAAGGTGAATGACACGGCGTTGCTGACGGATTCGAAGGCATTTTTAATGATCAACGAGCTTGAGCACTTGCTGAAGGTTACATCCGACGGCCTGCTGCGTAAGATGGTCGTGGGGCTCATAAAGCACGCCAAAAGCTGCAAGATGAAGATCCTCGAGCAGCGCAACATCCTCGAGGGTACCCGGCGCCTTTCCCTGTCCGCCGCGCGGGCCTCGGCGGCGTGCTCCGCCCCCCCCCCCTTCCCGGCCCGTTGTCCTTAGAGGCAGCAGCACTGCTTGAGGGGTGTTTCATGCCACCGGAAAAGGGGTGTTTCATGCCACCGGAAAAGGGGTGTTTCATGCTACTGGAAAAAGGGCGTTTCATACTACTGAAAAAGGGTGTTTCATGCTACTGGAAAAGGGGCGTTTCATGCCACTGGAAAAGGGCGTTTCATGCTACTGGACAAAGGGCACTTCATGCCACAGGGAAAGGGGCGTTTCATGCTATTGGAAAAGGGGCGTTTCATGCTGCTGGAAAAGAGGCACTTCATGCCCACAGGGAAAGGGGCGTTTCATGCTATTGGAGAGGGGCGTTTCATGCCACTGGAAAAGGGCGTTTATGATATTGGAATAGGGGCGTTTCAAGCTATTGGAAAAGGGGCGTTTCATGCCACTGGAAAAGGGGCGTTTCACACCACCGGAGAAGGGATGTTTCATGCCACAGGCGGCTGGTGCAGTTAGCTGGAATTGTTTCGACCGCAGATTGCAGTGGCGCGATCATGAAAACGAGTGGCAATGCTATGGTGGGTTAAGATTGTTGGTGGTGTGCCTCGGTGCTGCCCGCATGAAGTGGGCCCGTGCGAGTGAGCATGGAGGAAGGGCGCGGCGGGTGAGGTGGGAGGAACAGGGCTCGGGCTCTCCGATGAAAAGCTAAATGACATGAGCCACATGCAGGTGCCTCCACGCGCCGCTCCCTGCTCGGTGATCAGCTGGCTGCACCGTGCTCCATTGGGGACCCACTGTGTCCCTTCTAGGGCGAGCCCAGATGGCACCCGACGGTAGGATGGTTCTGAGGGCAGCCCAGATGGGCATCCGGCGGTAGATGGATCTGAGGGCGAGCCCAGATGGGCATCTGACGGTAGATGGATCTGAGGGCAGCTCAGATGGTATCTGACGGTAGATGGATCTGAGGGCAAGCCCAGATGGCATCTGACGGTAGATGGATCTGAGGCAGCCCAGATGGGCATCTGACAGAGATGGGCGAGCCCATCTGATAGATGGATCTGAGGGCGGAGATGGCATCCGACGGTGGATGGATCTGAGGGCGAGCCCAGATGGCATCCGACGGTGGATGGAGCTGAGGGCGAGCCCAGATGGCATCCGACGGTGTATGGATGGGGTGGCATTGGCGCAGCTTGATTGGAAGGATCCGGAGAAGGTGCTCGTCGCGACCAAGTCCATGAGGACGAAGGACGTGGTGAAGATGCTCGAGCTGGTCTCCCCTTCTTATATTTGCCGTTTCTTCGAGCATCTCCCAGACATCGAGAAAACTGTGAGGACCTCCCCGCAGCCCTCAGTCTGCTTGTCATCGCCCTCGAGGCAGTCTCGGGCTTCCGAGGATGCAGTGCTATATTCGGGGAAATCCGACGGCCGTTGCTTCTGCATCAAAGCTGCGGCCCTCACAAGCAGCGCAATCTGCTTCCCTTATCCTCGCTCCAACCCCAGGCCAGCTTCAATGACACACGCCCGTCTCCGTGGCATCAACTGATGACCCGCCCCCCATGCGCCGGACTCTCTGATACGTGTGCAACCATCGTACTCGCCCCACTTTCAGCCCACATTCATCCCCACGGAGGGGCCGACGCTTCATGGCACGCGCCCCAAGACCCGGATGGTGTGCGCTGCGGCCCGCAATGATCCGACGCCTAGGGGGCTATATGATTCCTTACGCGTTTGATAGAGAAGTGGATCTGTGTCCTGCTGACAGATCTCTTACCTTCGGGAGCTATCAGTAAACACCCGTGCAGAAATCTTCCGCAGTAAGCCTTCCCCCCCATCCCCTTGTGCTGCCCCATCTGTGCTGCGGGTAGGAGCATCCACGTGGCGCCTGACCAGCTGCACGCGTGCAAGGGGCCCCAACGTGACGGTTGACACGCGTCATGCCACTTGGGCGTGGCTTCGTGCGTGGCGTCTGCAGAGTTGGACATGGAGATGGCATCCGCTTTGCTGCAGTGGGTGCAGCCCAAGGAAGCCATCCTCTTCATCAAAGGTAAGGCCCTCCGCCGTGGCCTTCCGAGTGTTGCGCCAGGGAGCGGCCGCTCCCTAAGGGCAGGCGTGCAGAGCATGCTGTGCCTGGACGACGTGGTGCTGCGAGGGATGGGATCCGCCTCAATCTCCATAGGATTGGTCAGACAGCGAGCAGTGGACAACCCCGAAGTTGTGTTTGATTGCTTGCGACCATCTGCCAGCATTTGGACCGTCCAAACGAGTTTGGATTGTGCTCATCTGACGGTACGGGGCAGCACCAGCATGCCTCTGGACGACGCACTGAGGTAAGCGGCTGTGTCTATCTCCCGAGCCACAGATTCTGAATTTCACTACTGGAAGGAATGATCCGCTGACCTGCGTTACCCCCCCCCCCTCCTTCTGGGGGTGTATTGGAGTGCAGGATTGGCGTCCTTCGAGGCGATCCGCATTCTGACGCATCCCGCCTGGAGTGCCAACGCCGCCGCGGAGATCATAGCCGGTCGGCCCGCTCGGACCCCCACCCCCATCCCTGAAGCGCCGCTCCCCGCACCTTGCACTGTCCTCGCATCCTGCCTGCAGTCAGCCCCCACCCTATGAACTGCGCCCCCCGAGCAAGACGGAGCTGCTGCCACTGTACACCTGCCCTGTGAAGCATGACGGGGCTCTTCGCGCTTCGCGCTCAGGTGGCCAGTCATCCATTCGATTGGTCGCCACCGTATTGGAGGACTGCCTCAACACTGGCGGGGAGGGGACTGAGGAGAGGGCGGGAGGGGGCACAGACTCTGGACCTGCGGAGGGGTCAGCGCTGCTGCGGGAGCTCGCGCCTGATCAGGCGGCCAAAATGCTCCGAGGTTCTGCGACTTTCCACCCCTTCCTGACCCTCCCTGATGCGCTCCCCGAGAGCCCGCGTGACCCTGCCTCATGTGTCATCGGGTCCTTCGAATCCAAGGACTCTGCGCCGCCATTACTGGATCGCAAAACTTTGTCGGCGAGGGCCTGTTTTGCAGAGCATGGCTGAAGGCTGCGGTGCCGGGGGATCGCTTTGAGCGTGACAGGGAGGCTCAACCTTAGAGGAGGGCTTCCAGACACCCACCTCGCCGTCGAGGCGAGGTGGGTCTGGAAGCCCTGCTCTAAGGCTGGGCTTGAGCCGGGCCTGTGTGTGTCTATGCGGTGCCTATGCACCATCTCTTGCATGCGCCGGCAGTACACACTCTGTGAATGCGGTGTTGGGCGCGATGCATGGATGCAGAGATGAAACAGGAAGACGCGATCCCGCTATTGATGGTGATGCCGCCTAAGACCACTACCGCCGTGTGCTCAGGCGAATCCCTGGATCTCTGCACCGCCCTCACCGTTCTCCTCGCCTCTGCTCCTCGTCACTCCCGGCACACTCCGCCCCACCCCTGGACAGAGCCGCGAGGGACACGAACTAGGCGAGTATGCGATGGCGAATGCGATGTGGGCAGGGAGGCGCAGCGTCATGGGGACTATGGCAGGAGGGGGCAGGGTGACTGTGAGTGTGGTGCGTGGCTCTGGCGAAGATGCTAACGTTGCGGTGGCTGAGGTGGGGAGGAGGGGTTTCTTGCGCGCAGCACTACAGCCTGCGGAGTGCGCAGAGCTGCTGAGCAAGTTCCGGCACGTGCAGACCGCCTCCATTCTACAGCAAATGCAGTGCCTAAAGTGTGCACCCGGCATCCACGCTCCACTGCTCTCTAGTGGTTAGGTGGTTACCATCCCTTCCCGATAGGGGCCACTGTGTGCGCCACACGCCCGTGGCCATTCGAGCATGCTGACGCAGGCTGCCGCCACTCCAGAAAGATTATCTGACCGCTCCTCCTCGGGATGCACAAGCACACACCACACACGGCTGATCCTAGGAGAATCCAGATCAGTGTCCCGAAGTGTCTGCTGAACCCTTTGATCCTGGTGAGGGTACACAGCGCAACCAATCTTCTGTGGCTACATGGTGCCAAAGGAATCAGTCCAAGGATAAGCCACACATGCACGCACCGAGGCCTTGGGACACACAGGCATGTGTGGAGATGGAACAGTGCGGCAGAGGTGCGGAGCGCATTGCTCAAGTTCGCAGCTAGCCGGCAGGATGCCCAGCGCCAAGGCTTCAGTCTCGTACTAGAGTTGGTGTTGCAGGGTAGGGGGTTATAAGGCAGCTCGGTGGAGGGCACTCGAGGTCAGATGGAAGCAAGCCAGCCTCATCATTCTCCGCCCCTTCGCACGGCCCTTTGGAACACTTGACACTTGGCGTGTTCTAGTTGGACAAGCCTACAAGTCCTAAATCTGGTGCAGCGCGGCGGGGCTGGTGATTGGGGCGTGGTGGGATGGCTCGAGGCAGCGCGGCGCTTGTCATCCGCGAGCTGGAGACCTTTGCGGGAATGGAGTACATGCTCGCGGTTTGCAACGAGCTACCGTAGGCTCCCCGCCCAGGCCGCTCGCCTCCACAGGGAATGGGGAGCCGCCCGACCCCCTCACCTCATGTGATCGCCTCAGTGCGCGCCCACCGGAGAGGTGCACACGACGCGGCCGCGCTCTCACATGAAGGCAGGCCCCGCTGGGTCCTGCAACACATCAAATCGACACGGCGGCACGACTTGGCCGATGTCCGTGAAGCTTCCTGGCCCAGGCCGTCACCCCCTCTGCGATGGGGGCAATTTCCCGGGCCTCGATCCTCGCGGGTCCTCGACGAAGCGCCTAACGGTTGGGGTCAACAATCTTTGAATTCTGTGTCAGGGGACTCCTGCGATGCATCGGGGTTTATTGGGCCGACAGTTGGCTTGTCTGCTGAATCATATGCTGCAGGCGCGCCCTCGCTCGCGGCACATGCTGCAGGCGCGCCCTCGCTCGCGGCACATGCTGCAGGCGCGCCCTCGCTCGCGGCATATGCTGCAGGCGCGCCCTCGCTCGCGGCACATGCTGCAGGCGCGCCCTCGCTCGCGGCACATGCTGCAGGCGGGCCCTCGCTCGCGGCACATGCTGCAGGCGCGCCCTTGCTCGCGGCACATGCTGCACAAGCAGCGCGTGCCTGTGGAGATCCGGCTGTGCGGTGATTGACGGACACCCAGCCTGGTGGCAAGCATTGTGCAGAGCGCCGGCGTTGCTTTGCATCATCGAGGAGATGGAGCTGCACGACCGAGCCGCCATCTTCGTCCAGCTGTCGCTGAAGAATCAGTCGGTGAGCTACCCATGCTAAGTATAGCTCCTTTTAAAAAGCCTGCAGACCGACACCCGCCCTTCAAACCCCTAATGCACCACCTGTGTCGCGAGACATAACAGCTGAGACCCCAACTCCCCCTTCCACGTCCCCTTCCCTGCCGTTTCCGGCTCATAATCCGCCGTCGTCGGCTTCACCGCCGCCAGAGATGGCCGCGGCCAAGGCAGCAGTCACGGTCCTCTGTATTCTTGCGCAACGCTGTGCGGGCAGCCTGATGCTTGGGTTCAGCATGAACCAAAGCCGCCCATCGAGCACCACGTGGCGCCTGGCGCATGCAGCACACGATGGATGCCGCATGCTCTGTCTGCGCGGCGCCTGCCCGCCCGCGGAGCCCTTAGAGCTCTCCCAACATTCAGCCGCAAATGGCTGGCATAGTCATACCGCCTCCGCAGGCTTCGCGGCTGCCGGCATGTGCGACCCCCCTCTGGCGATGGAGCCGCTTTCGGCCCCACCCCTCCTGTGCTCGCCATGCTCCGAACCGGCCTCGTGTGACGGTGCCGGAGATGACGGCGACACCGTGGTGAGTGTTGAAGGGAGCTGCCGGGTCAGTTTGGAGCCACCAGGGTTACGCTCGTACCTAGTCGCCGGATGAGGGACGTCGGGATCTCGCTGGTCCGGAAACAGCTACTGGAAATGGATGGGTGAAAAGTGAGCTGTGGTTGGTGCAGTGAAAAGGGGCTCACGTGTCTAAATGATGAGGCTGCGTATTATTCAAGTTTTCCCGAGTATGGCCAGCTCTGATCCCGCAAGAGCCTGGGATGAGCTTTTGCTGCAAGGAGTCGGCGTTCCCACTGTCCGGGGCAGCGCCCTTCTGCGTGGTGACGGATGTGCTGGTCTACGGAGGTGTCTCCGCCATGGTCTGCTTGGTTTAGGGGTGGTCTGCATTGGGTTAGACGTGCGTGTAGGTGTTGGTGGTATCTTGGCACGGCCCCGCCCTGTTTTTGAATGCTTCTCACATCCATACACAAGATGGTGGTGGGCCGGCTTTTGTCGGCGGGCCTCATGCCGCTCAGTGTGTCCGCCATGGCACCGCGTTCCTGAGCTCGGATTGGTCGCCCGCTGTGCAGGAAATCCTGATGTCGATGCCCGGTCCGTCCGACGCGATCCACTTCCTGGACACCACCCTCATCATGAACTCGATGGTTCCCCCGCCACTCCCTCCACAAAGCCGTATCTCGCCTCCCACTCCCATCTCTGTTTTTGCCTGATGCTCGCACTTGTAGCGAGATCAGCTCTGACAACCAGCCAACCAGCGCGCCCGCTTGGGCCCCTCTGATGCTTGGGCATGGGCAACATCCGACAACGAGCGCTGTGCCAATGAATGGACCAATCGATGGGGCTCGCAGAGTGGGCTTCACCATCCTCCGCGCGGAGAAAGGCCGCAGGTTGTCCGGGCAGACGGTGCTCTACGCCTCCAGGGACCACATGTGGGGAGCAGGAGGGGGGCCGGCGTGAGGCTCGATCACGAGCCCGGCGGTCAGATGAGGGGCTAGAAGCAGAGACGTGTGATGACAGGGATCGTGTCAATGGGTATGCCTATGAATACTGCATCGCGATGCGCGGGAACACACCGGGCTCGGTCCCGAGCGGCTTTGCATCTTGATCAAAGTTGGGAAGCTTGTGGCAGATCATGTCCTACAAGAAGGCGCTGAGCGCGGCCCTGGGGAATGCGGTCGACATTTTACCGGCGGAGACTCTCTGCAAGATGACGAAACAGTACATGGAAGAGAAAACGGCGCGTCCCTTTCTTCCCCCCCACCCCCCTTCCATCCCTGCGCCCTTCCTCCCCCGTGAGGCACCACCGGTCGCTGCTGCACACAGTCCCCTCGGTCTTGGTTCTCGTCCGCGGCTGGCTAGGGGGAGCCTCCATGCCACACGCCCTCGTCATTGCCGATGCACCTCGATGGGCGCCGCGCTCGCAAAGCGCCTTCTTTCCCTCTTCGACCGCTGTTAAGGCCAGAGCTGTGAAGCCATATTGAGGGGACCGCTTGGGCTCACGATCGCGGTGCAGACGCGCCTCTTTCTTCTGCTGGACAAGCACCAGATGGCCAGGCTGGTCATGAACCTGGAAGATGTCGAAGTGCAGATTGATCTCATGAAGGTGCTCTGTCTTCCCCGTGAATCCACACCCCTGGTAGAGCCTCCGCGGCCCTGGTGTATGGACAGGCAGGGCCTTGGTGCCCGGCACGCTGGCGACTTGTTCGCCCCTCTTCCAATTGCTTGGTGTCCGGCCTTCACGCACGGGTGGCGCCAGGCCAGAGTAGCGGGCTCGTGACGCTGTATTTCAGGGCCAGAGTAGCGGGCTCGTGACGCTGTATCCCAGGGCCAGAGTAGCGGGCTCGTGACGCTGTATCCCAGGGCCAGAGTAGCGGGCTCGTGACGCTGTATCCCAGGGCCAGAGTGTAGGAATTCGAGAGTTTCGTTTTCACAAAAGCGAGCTTAAACTTTCATTATCAAAAGATATACTAGTTCGCGACTCGAAACGCCACAAACATTTGCGCGCCATCATTACTGATTGGGCGATCTTATGTGAAAGTTCGCGAAACAGAGTCCTACGTGTCACTGTCGTGTTCATACCGACCGCAGTGACACTCCTGAGTACAGATGAACTCATTACGCACTTCCCGATGGTCATCAGTGATCTGACGGCCACGATTAGTTCAGCAGATCTACAGATCTAGATCTAAGGGTTCCACAGCGTTTCTTTAGGGTTTCTTCAGGGTTCGAGCATCCTGACTACTGTAGAAGGTCTAGATAGTCATTCTTTACACCAAACTGATCAGCAGGCACTTGCAGATTCCAATACCCCTTCTAAAGGGTGACTGTCTAGTTGTCCTACTGCCAGTTCTTGGGAATGGTGCCCCTTCAGTCAGCAACATCCAGTTCTTGGGATGGTGCCCCTCCAGCTCCAGTTTATGGGGATGGTGCCCCCAGCTCCAGTTTATGGGGATGGTGCCCCTTTCAATCTTCAGTCTTCAGGGTCGGAGTCCTTCAACTTCATGATGCCAAGCCTCTCCCTGTGTGTAAGGAAGGCTGGTAGAGGAAGAGGCTTGGTGAAGACGTCAGCTGTGTTGTCCGCCGAGGCGACGTACATGGCTTCCACAATCTTGGACTTCACCAGCTCTCTGATATACATGTTTCTCACCTTGATGTGCTTGGAGCGGTTATTGTTGACATAGTCAGATGCCAGATGAATGGCCCCCTGATTGTCACAATACATCGGTACTGGGGTGCAAATGTCCACAAGGTCGGTCAGCACGTTAATGATGTACTTGACCTCTCTCGCACCTTCAGACATGGCTATTATCTCAGCCTCGGTGGTCGATAGCGACACACACCTCTGCATGATCGAGGAGAAGATGAGCAAGCTTCCACACAGGTAGACTGCAATGCCAGATGTAGACCTCCTCGTGGTCTTGCAGCCAGCATAGTCAGCATCAGTGTATATGCTCAGTGGTAGTGCTCCACCAGCCAGACCCAGCCCCCTTGGCACAGAAGAGGTTGTCCGCAGTACCAGTTCGTGGCTCACAGTGCCCTTGAGGTACCTGACAACCTGCTTCAGCGCCACAAAATGCTCCGGGCCATAGGACGCACAGAACCGAGAGAGAGCAGATACAGCAGCCATGATATCAGGGCGCGTGCACCTCGCAATCCACTGCAGCTGCCCAAGTAGCCCCCTGAACGGAATGGTGGCATCCTTGCCATCAGATGGAGCAAGAGAGCACCCTGGAGACATAGGTAGGCTAGCTGGCTTGGCATCCTTAAGCCCATAGGTGTCAATCATCTGGGAGATGTACCCAGACTGAGAGAGATATGCCACTCCAGGGCCCCAGCGCACGCCAATGCCCATCACCAGATCCAGCACACCCAAGTCCTTACAGGTATACTGTGAGTTGAAGGTCGTCACAAAGTTGTCATACCATGATCGACTGTTGGTGGCGCAAATGTAGTCATCTACATATGCCAGCATGATGATGTCAGAGTCCCGAATGTAGTAGAGGCAAGGCTCCACATCACTGCGCCTCATCCTCTTATCATAACTCATAATGAAGGCATCACTGGTGTCAAACCACTCCTTGCCCGCCTGCTTCAGACCATACACCGCCTTGAGGAGCTTGGCACACGTCCTGCCCTGATACTCCAGCCCCCTAGGGAGCCTGACATACAGGTCCTCCCCCAGGGTCGAGTTCAGAAAGGCAGTCTCCACGTCCATGTGGTACACGTCGAGCCCCAGGTTGAGCGCCAGGATGATGACCAGCCTCACCGAAGACAGCTGTGTGCACGGGGCAAAGGTGTCAAAGTAGTCAACACCATATTCCTGCTTGTTACCCCGCATACACACCCTTGCCTTGCGCTTCTGGAGCTGCCTGTGCTTGTCCAGTTTCACCTTCAGCACCAATGACATGTCCAACAGGCGAACACCAGGAGGCACATCCTCCATGTCCATCATCATGAGAGCCTGCTTGACCGTAACCAGGGCCGCAAGCTCGGTCTGAATAGCCTCCATTCACTCATCAGCATCTGGCGCCCCCATAGCTTGTTTGACCCCCTTGGGCTCAGTTACTCCATCTGGCAGTACATCCACCGAGCTCCCAGCACACGACTTCGCCACTGCTGCCAAGCATGTGTGCTCCGGAGGGAAGTGCACTTTTCCCACTGGCAGGTCAATGTGCGTGAAGTTTGTGAGTAACATAACACAGTATGGAACTGAGCTAGCTCCCACAGCTCGTGCGCATATAATGCCAGCCTCCAGCTTCTCACGTCCAGCATCCACCATGACCTCAGTGAACAATGGGTAGTTGACATTGAGGTCACCACCGTGTGCAGCTGAGCGTACAGCAGCAATATGCTTGGGCTGGCCATCCAGATAGTCCCGGAGGCTCACCCAGCATGTCACATCCACTGCCTTCACCTTTAGCACCGCCAGGATCTCATCACTGTCATCAGGTAGATAGACCCCAACACCAAGAATACTATCCTCCAGTCCACTCGGGAGGATGTCATGATATGCTGCATCCAACGTTGTCACCATGAAGTTGGTACTCAGTGGGGCCACTGCAGAGGGATCCCATGTGGTGACCACCTTGCCCAGCTTGTCCACAGCCTCATGGAACCTGACCATGCCAGACTTGACTATCTTCCCCGACTCAGGATCATACAGCAAGTAGGCTGACGAGACCTCAGAGTGGCCAACATACCTCAGCTGCTTTGCCCGATCACTGAGCTTGTGCTCCCTGCTGTCCGGGTCCACAAAAGCATATGCCAGACAGCCAAATACCCGAAGAAGTGAAAGGTCTTGGTGCTGTCCATACAACTTGAAGTAGGGGGACTTCTTGTGCAGAGGCTTCTGGAATGTCCTGTTCAAAATATACACAGAGTGTCGAACAGCAAGTGGCCACACATCTACACCAAAGCCAGATGTTACAAGCAGTGCCCGAGCCATTGCTTGCACTGTCCTGTGGGACCTCTCAACACGAGCTTGGTTCTCATGAAGGTAGGGCGATCCATGACGTTGCTCAATACCTTGCTCCTTGCAGTACTGCTGTGTCTGCCCAGCAATCATGGTAGAGTCCCCATCAGTGTGCAGCACCATATGATACTTCTCGTCAAGTTTCATGCGGCTCCTGTGCTTCCTCACCTCAACCAGGAACTCCTCAAGGGCTCCCAGGTAGTCTGACTTCTTCTTCAGGAAGTACACGCATATCCACGCTGTACAATCGTCCACGAAGAGAACAAACCATCGGTACCCACCAGCACTGTGTCTGAATGGTCCACACATGTCAGACCATACTAGCAAGCCAATCTCTTCAGCACACTCCCTGCCCGTAGGCTTCATAGAAGGCCTGATCGCTTTGGTGAGCCTGCAGGAAATACACCTCTCATGATAGCGCAATACCAAACTCTTGGCATACTGCGTAGTGGTGATACCCATAGGAACCTCCTCGTCCAGCATCTCCTGCATGGTCACGTCACCAATATGTCCAAGCCAAACGTGTGCAAGCATCTTGGCATCAAGCTTCATCACTGTATGTCCATCCTTGTAGATCACCACCACCGGCCACTTGGTCTCCCTGACCCATACTCTGTCTTCCCCACACATCTCCAGGTTCTCCACATTGTAGCATGAATCCAATGGAGCCGAGAATATCTTCTCTCCAGCAGGGTACTCATGGATAATGGTAAACTGAGATGTAAACTGCCACCAACTGGCTGTCTCCCATCTGGGTGATACCAAGAGGAACTTGGTGGAGTGAGGCGCCCGATCAAAGTCACTGAGAGCCTTCTGCAGGCATCTCAGGATGGTGTCATGTTCATAAGGTGGGTTGCCATAGCAAGCTTCACCCGCCCAGTCCCTGCAGAAGCAAGGGTTGTCAGTTGTGCAATAACTGTCCAGGATGTGGTTGTCACTGGAGGCAAACAACTCCAGGGTGAAGGGTCCATGCTCCTCGATGTGCTTCCCAGCTTCCTCAAACTTCCAGTCTGTCTTGTCACGGTCAGAATCATCATGGTATGCTGCACAGGCCATGTAGGTATCCAAAGTGCCAGATATCTGATCTTCATATATGATATACTGGTTGCCAACTCTAGAGAATGAGAACATCACCCCCCCATTGGATATCTGCCTGGCCCCAAAATCAACACTGAATCCAGCATCCTCAAGCGCCACCACAGACACCAAGTTGAATGGCTGCCCAGGAATACAGTGAGCACCAGTGAACTGCAGTCCAACAGCGCGCCCAGTGGATACATCCAGCTTGGCAAATGTGACCGTCCCGCTGCCCTCCGATGACACAGTACCAGCCTGCACCACACTGAAAGTGGAACTGGAAGTAGCATCAAAGTCATCGCCAAAGTCACTCACTGAATTGAAGATGTGCTTGGAGGCGCCACTGTCTAGCATAGCCACCTGACCACCGCACGCAGTCAATGGCAGGGCCCTGGTGAACACGTCAGCCGTGTTGTCTGTGGATGCAACATACAGGGCGAGCGGGCTGCCCACAGGATGGCCCCCTCGCAGTTCACATGCATCCTCATCACCAGAGTCACTCCCACCTGCAAGATCAGGTGCATCATAATACCAATCAGAAGAACAGCAATCTTCAATCCCAGGCTCAGCGCCCGCGGCACAGAGGCGGTTCTTGCGAGGCGGATAATAGAACAGTCCAGATGCCCAATCATCAGAGGGGATGTCACCCACTCCTTCAAGGGGCTGCCACGAGTGCGCATCATCCTCCTCGTCCGAGTCAGAGGCATCCACCAGATCAGGCATAGTATCCGAAGCATAACCATCATCACCCGAGGCAAAGTTAGAAGCTGAATCCAAAACAGGGATGGAGCAATCAGAGTCATCGTCATGATGATGACAAAACAGTCCAGATGCCCAATCATCAGAGGGGATACCACCCACTCCTTCAAAGGGCTGCCATGAGTGCGCATCATCCTTCTCGTCCGAGTCAGAGGCATCCACCAGATCTGGCACAGTATCTGAAGCATAACCACCATCATCCGAGCCAGAGAGATCGCTGAGATCAGGCACACAGCTGAGTCCAGACAATGTGTGACAAGCCCAGGCATGATGGTCAGCAGCAACCTGCTCAGGTGTTGTGAAACTGACACCAGAGTCACCCAGTGCATACACAGGTTCAGGCAATGGGTGAGAAGAGAAGGCATGTCGAAAATCAACCTGCTCAACACCATATACGACATAGGCATCCGGTGTGGTCATAGAAGTAGAATCTCCTCGGTCCGAAGACACATCACCACGATGAGAAGAACCCACAGAGTCATAGTCACTGTGGTCTGAATCATCACTACCATCAGACGAGGAGTCAAAGTCCCACTCATCCTCATAGCCATATCCCAGCAAGGTCCAGAAGCTCTCAATCGCCTGCACCGTGTCTCGAGTAACCATACTGAGTAAAGTCACCCATGACTGCAGCTTCTCAAAGGATCCTCGTACCATGACCGGCTCCTTCTCAAGCAGACGCTGCAGTAGACTGAACTGCTCGGCCACAAGGTGCTTGGCACACACCATCTTCTTGTAGCTCACCACTCTGCCATCAGCAGGAAAGTGAGGACTCTCCAGCACTGTCACTGCCCTGTCCAACACTTCCACAGAGCCACTCATGAACATATTATGCACATACTGGACATCCGAGGTGTACCATGGCTGCCTGGGGGATATCTGATACCCAGGCCCAAGATGTTGCTCCCTTCCTGCCTCCCATAGGGCTTGGGTAGGCTCAAGCTTCCTCCCAGGCAGGATTGTGCACAGAGTATCAATGTAGACAAACGAGTCGTACACCGGAGCCACAGGGAAATACTTGTGCTTGTTCAATAAGAACCGATGCTTATTGGGCTGATAGGGGTGTGACTTCTTACCAGGTCTCCTCAATCTAGAGCGCCCGCTCATAGGAGCATCCGACCTCCACCGATGGACCCCACTCATAGGCTGGTCCCTACCCCCCATAGGGAAGGGACCCTCAGAAGATGTAAGTCCATACAGAACTGCATAGTAGTTGTGCAGGGAGATACCAGATTGAGACTCAATACAGTCTCCCGCAGTACAACCAGAGATAAATTGAGGCATGTCGTCAGAGAAGCAGGTAACCACGCTGTCCAGCTCACAGATTGCATACAGAGCCTCTCCAGAAGCATCCACACCAGGGTCCTTCTGAGTTTCAGTAACAGCAGCCGCACGATTGGGTAGCTTCCCATGCTTCTGGTAGTCCTGGACCCTCTTCATTATCGCGTCCCTCCTCTTGGGATTCTTCTTGAGGTACTCCTCCCGTTTATCCTCGTGAGTCACAAAGCACTCCTTGGACGAGTGCCCAGTCATATGACACACCGGACACGGAACCTTCTTGAGCAACGCAGCACGCTTCTGCTCTTCCTGCTTACGACGGTCCTCTACAATTCCAGCTCCCGTCTCCGTCGCTGCTGCTGAAGTAGCTATAACGTTGTCGTAGTGGTCACGCACCGCATCATTTAGCTTCTGGAACGACGGCAGCTCGTCCCCAGAGTACATAGTGCGTACAAAGACATACGCCGGGTTCAAAGAATTCAGCACCATAGCCACAAAGACTGCCTCCAGGCTGGCAACATGAAATTTCTCACCGCCCGGCAGGAATTTGCTCGTGCACGCATATTCCTCCACCCTGTCGAGAACCTCCCTCGCATTTACAAAGCCCTGCAGTGGGGGTGCGAGCGTCGCAAACCTCTTCGTGTCATCAAGCAGAGCCTTGACCTGCCTCACAAAGTACGCAGAGCCCGTGCTCCGACGCATTTTAATTAGCTGTCGCCAGGCTGAGACACCGTCCGCTTCAGTGCTGTACGACCGAACAACTGCGTTCGCCGTCTTGGTAGTAACGCTCGACAGAAAGTCATGAAACAACTGATTCGCTGCCACCGAGAACTTCTCGTCCTTCTTGATGTCCTCCAAGTCGCGCGCGTCCGATAAGAACAGCGCCAGCGCCCGATGTCGTAAACACGGTACTATTTTACCCCGGAACTCCAGCCACTTGCTGTCATTTTCTGCGTCCTGACCAGAATAAAGCTGGTCAGACTTGAACCCCTTCAACATATCCGTCAGAAGAGGTAAAGGTACGTCCACAGTACCACTCGCAACTCGAGATTTAACACTGGAACCAGAGATACTGGATTCCGCGGCCTCAGGAGACGCAATAGCATTTCCTGTCCCCGCATTCTGATTCGCCATAGCCGACTGGGGCACCGCTACTGCGTGTGCCAGGACTTGCATCATTTTCATAAGCTCATTTAAACGCGCGTCTTGCTGCGAAAATAGCTGTTGCTGCCTCTCATCGATAAGAGCTGTCAGCGCTGCAGAGTCCTCCCCTACTGAAATTCCATCTTCCGATAGTCCCTCCGAAAGGTCGCCATAGATAGAATCCATAGGCGTTTCTGGCGGGGTCCGCTCTGCAGCCTTGGCCTTGTCTTGTTTCTTACTCATTTCCGAAAACGCGCAGCAAAATTATGCGTGATACAACCGTAGGTTAACACTTACAATGTAGTAAGTGGGCCCAAACCTGTAGGAATTCGAGAGTTTCGTTTTCACAAAAGCGAGCTTAAACTTTCATTATCAAAAGATATACTAGTTCGCGACTCGAAACGCCACAAACATTTGCGCGCCATCATTACTGATTGGGCGATCTTATGTGAAAGTTCGCGAAACAGAGTCCTACGTGTCACTGTCGTGTTCATACCGACCGCAGTGACACTCCTGAGTACAGATGAACTCATTACGCACTTCCCGATGGTCATCAGTGATCTGACGGCCACGATTAGTTCAGCAGATCTACAGATCTAGATCTAAGGGTTCCACAGGTTTTTTTTAGGGTTTCTTCAGGGTTCGAGCATCCTGACTACTGTAGAAGGTCTAGATAGTCATTCTTTACACCAAACTGATCAGCAGGCACTTGCAGATTCCAATACAGAGTAGCGGGCTCGTGACGCTGTATCCCATGGCCGTCTACCGAAGGATGGCTGGGAGGATGAGGGCTATGATGCGTGGGTAGGGTGGGGGGATGGCGGTGAGGGGATGGTAGCACAGGTGTTTATCCAACTGAACTACAAGTTCGCGGCGCACGTGCTGTCGGAGATCCCCGAGGACTTGGCGTCCAGATGCTTCGAGTTCTGCTCCACCAAGGAGAAGGCTGACATCATCTCCTCATCCAGGTCTGCTCTTCGCAACGCATCGACACGGTGGTCTGACCCCTCTTGCCGGGATCCGAGCGTTCAGCTGCCGTTGCGATATGTCACTTGCTGCCTGAGCTGCGCAACATGCTGACGTGCTCTCCGCGTGACAGGAGGTCGCGGCCCAATATAGTATTGGGGATAGGGCTCGGGGAGTCTGCTGGCAAGATCTTGCGTGCTGACTTCGATGAAGAGTGTTCCGGAGGTCAAAACGGCTGTTTCAGCGGACAATTCGCCAGGGCTCCGCGACAGGGGAAAAGTCAACGGAGTGGGTCAACGGTAAACTGCAATTTCGGGATGACGGCCAAAAACACGTTGAAACGGCAGTTTTACCCTCCGGGAAAACTGCTGTCCTCGAAGTCAGCACGCAAGTTCTTACCAGCAGACTCCCTGAACCTGATCCGCAAATCCATATTGCGGCCCCATTGCGAATTTACGGGGAGGGGTAAGGCATAGCGAAATTGGAGTTCTGACGATCATCGGGCAACAGGGTTTTAGGGCGCACAAGCTGAAGGCTGAGGGGAGGAAGTTTGGCTCGTGAGCATCCGAAGCGGAGGGGATGCCCGGGCTGTTGGGTCATGGCCAGCACGAAGACAACATCAATGCTTCTTATGTCCCTCGACGAAAACGTCCGGGATACCCTCGTCGAGGTGCCCGCAAGCCCCCCCCATGCCCACGGGCTTCCTCCTGTCATGTTCTGGGCGAGCCCCCCCCGGCACCTGCCTCCTGAACGTCTTTAAAACTGGCCTGTTTCTCTAGCTGCGCGTTGGGCTCGATGGGAGTTCTCATTTATATCTCCTTTATGCTGCTGCTGCTTGCTGCTGCTTGCTACTGCAACTGCTAATGCAACTGCTACTGCTACTGCTACTGGTGGTGGTGGTGCTAGTTGTGCTGCTGGTGCTGGTGCTGGTGCTGGTGCTGCTACTGCTGCTGCTGCTGCTGTTGGACCGAGATAACGTCTTTCATGCCGCTTGAGCCCGCTGGTGCTGCTGTTGTTGCTGTTGCTGCTGGTGCTGGACTGAGATGGAGGCTCTGGCCCTCATGCTTCGGGATGGATATTGAAAGTCTGTCTCCTCTTCCCGCGCCCCGCCCCACACCCGCGTGCCTCTTGTGCAGGATTTTTTCAAAGAACATCCGGAGTGGTGAGGCCTCCACCACTCCTCCTGCTTGCACGTGCGACCACTTTGAAGGCCATCATGCCGGGCGTGCTTCCAACATACTGCGCGGACCTCGCTGCCGTCACAACTGATCTTACATAAGGCAGCTTCAGCTGCTATCTGACCTTGCACACGAATTGTGCACGCTGAATTTTGCGAGGTCAGCTTGACGGGCCTACCGCGCATGCTGATGTGGCCTTCTGGGAGGAAGCGCGCCTTACACCCGCGTGTAATATAGCCACTGCTGTTCGAAGGTGATCCATCAATCACCGCTCAGGCGATTGAAAGGATCGGAAACAGTCACAGCAGCCCGCATGCATGGAAGTTGCCGCCATACCCTGCTCAGAGGATCAATCAGTCTTGCACCCTGCTAGTGGTTGGCCGGCATTCACCAACCACCGCCGCTAGGAGCACTAGTCGAGGACACCCTGACTCCTGTGGGGGTCCAGCTCGCCCGGCCTGCCTTAAACATGCGAGAGTCCGGGTGGCGCCCCTGCCAGGCCCGCGTGGGACCCCTGAGGGGAGCGCTGTCACATCCCCGCCTCGTCTCGCCACGTGCTCCCCGAGACGTTGCATTGCTGTTGCACTAACATTTGCAAAAACTTGGAAGATATACCCATTTCTTTCAAGGCTCTGGAAGAACCGCCTGCTAGCTACCGACGGCCACCGTAAGCGCGGCCAGTTAACATATTTGCAAACAACACAATCTGTAAGGATAACCCATTAAATATGACAGTTAAAACTGCACTGACGAATTCAGTTGAGTTCTGTGCAACTAAATGCGCTTTCAGAAGTCCCGCACTCACACCGCAGAGGGGTGTACAGCTCTGTAATTGCTGCAGTCGATATATTCAATAGCTTGTTCTGTAATAAAAAGAAGTGCACCAACATATGCACAGACTAGCACTGAAAACAAAAATCGCTTGACAAAAATACCCAACTTAAAAAGCCAATGCGGTATCCGACTACTCTCCTGCTCGGGGTTTGGTTTCTCAAATAAAACCTTTAGGGCTAAAAACCTCTCATTGCCCAAAACTCCGTGACTTTATTTAATTTGTCCTGGTCTAATGGCCTTCCAAAAAGTGGGTCTCGACGGGTCTACTGGCGAGAACGGGGTGACAGAAGAATATTACCTTCCGGTTGAGGAGGTGGCATATTGATCACATGCACGTTGTCAGCCATTTTATAAAAAGACTGCATCCCGCCCGCCCCCCACCCAACAGTTTATTTAGAGCACTGTGAGGAAGAGCCTGTGTTGCATGATATGGTATCATCCCTGTACAAATACGGGTGATACATAGAAGTCAGTACCCGTATCTGTTCCTTGTGTGCAAGTACCGTACTCTGAGCTCGGCGGCATGGGGCCGTCTGCCTCCATGCACTTGTCCGAGGGCCGTGTGTGCTGTCAGTTGGTGGACACCCAGCCTGGGACCGGAGCATGTTCCTAACTCCTTCCCTTCCCTCAACCACTGTTCCTAACTCCTTCCCTTGAGAGCAAACTCAAGTCCGCGCCCAAGGTCTCAGGTACAGGTGTGCCCGGATTTCGTTCAGCCACACCAGTCCATCCACGTCACACCGGTCCACGTCGCACCGGTCCACGTCACACCGGTCCACGTCACACCGGTCCACGTCGCACCGGTCCACGTCACACCGGTCCACGTCGCACCGGTCCACGTCGCACCGGTCCACGTCACACCGGTCCACGTCGCACCGGTCCACGTCGCACCGGTCCACGTCACACCGGTCCACGTCGCACCGGTCCACGTCACACCGGTCCACGTCGCACCGGGCGGCTAGTTCTCTGGATAGGGTGCCTGGAGCGGGCAGGCTCCAGGATCCCAGGAACCACGGACCGCACAGGTAATTAAGGATGCAGGGGAGAGCCCTCATCTGCCTGGATGGTCGGAGAGTCAGAATCACAGTCCGGGTAGCTTGAGTACGGTAGCTCTCCTTTGCTCCCTTCCCTTTCTTCCCGCACTCTCTCCCTCCCCTCCCATCAGTCTCTTCCCTGGCTCCCCTTACCTGAATGATGCTTTTGATTAAGAGTTCCCCGTGCGGCCCCTGCAAACGGGCAGAAAACGTTCCCCGGGTCGCGTAGATTCCACCTATCACTGAGTGCAGCGGTAAAGTCCCTCAATGCTTCTCTCCTCCGCTGGGATGATGGCGGGCTGGCTTCTATCGGCGGACCTCATGCCGCTCAGTGTGTGGTATCCTGTCACGGCCAGGCCCTGTTTCTGCTTGCTCCTCTGATCCACGTGGACGATGAAGGACTGCCATCAGTGGGTGAGCCCCAGGCCGCCCGGTGCGCACATGATGACATGCGCGGGCCCATAATAACAGAAGATGACTTGCGGCGGAGGGCTGGGGAGGATTGCGATTAGCGCGGAGCAAGCAGCGGAGGCCATCGGATACCTGCCCACACACCGCCAGGCCGTGCAGAGCAAGCCGCGCATGAGGTCGGGTCGAGGCATGGCGAGATTCAAGTCCCTCTCGAACAAAATCCAATCTGCGAATGCAATCTCCGGCGCACTCTCCGGCAAGTCCCGGAGTCCCCCGAAGAGTCCGTCCAGGGAGACGCGGCCGGGCAGCGCCAGGGCCGAGGGAATAGCACAAGAGGTGAAGCCCTTAGCCGCGAAGCTCGCCCGGAGCCCCTGTAGCCCACCGGCCGCCTTGCGCTGTCCACCCCTTGCACCACCTCTGTTTCACCTGCACCATCCGCAGCCTGCTGTGATCTCCATCCCACTCTCGTGCATCCCTCTCCTTCCTGCGCCGAGGGCCGAGGGCGCGGGCAGTGTGCATTGTGGGCTCCCATGGTCCTCCGCTGAACGCTTGGCCGCTGCTCCCCCTAAACAGACGACGGAGGCTGCGGCTGAGCCTGACGAAGCGGCCCTGAGGCGGAAATCGGACTTTCAGGTTCTTTGCCCCGCTTCCCTCCCCATCCCCACCCTCACCTGCTCCCCCTCCCCTCCCCTCCATCCCTATGATCTCGCGCTTCCGTTATTTCTAGTCCCTTCTCCTTGTCTACAGCCCCTCCTGGCCGAGATCAACCAACTACCACACTTTCCCCCCCGGCGCCACCTCATTTTGCCTACAAGGGGTTTGTGACGGGGTAGAGTCCCCTCATAGCTCCACGATTAAGTGGTTACCCTGCTAGCTGCACCTCAACGGCCCATATTAGCATCCCCATCCCTAATGTCCCCCAACCTGTATCCCCTGCCGCCCTCCCCCCTGCTGCTGGGTGCAGGGACGAAGGAGGAGCGTTTCTGCGGCAACGGTCCGTTCATCCTGGTCCTTGGCCTTGCCCGCTCGAACGTCGGCGCGCCCCCGAGGTCTCGCGTCAGAGCCTCGCTCGCTTTAATGGCGGCGGGGACGCTCGAGATTCCAGCCTGGCTTCGTGGCGTTCCATCTCCGTGGGGCCCTCGGTCGCCGCACGGACGCTGCAGCGGGGAAGCCCTGCCGGTCCATCACGCGCGTAGAGCTCGCAAGCTCCTGTGCTCGGCGGGGCAGGCTGCGCGCACAAGCCAATCAGAAGTGGCAACCGTCGGAGCTCCACGGAGGGCCAGATCTTACATCGCCGACACGAAACCGCTCTCCGGCAGCCGCGCATCACTCGCATACAAGAACGGCATTCCGCCCGCGTGCCGCCCGCGCTGTGATCCTCGCCGGCCTGGCAGGGGCGAGCCGGCCCCTCGCACGGGTGAGCGCCACCGAGCGGGTGGCGAGTGAGGAACGCCGCCGCCGCCACAGGCTTGCTTGCGCCACATCGGCTCGCTCCCCTTCCTCCATGGGACCTCACGGTTGGCTGAGCATGAGGGGCGTGGGTCGAAGTGGTGGGCGGCAGGACAAGCAGCAGAGCGCCTTCTCGAAACTGAAAGGCGGGGACCTGGCGGCAGACAAGGTCTCCAAGGCCTCACACCGTCTCAAGAGGTCTCACACCGTCTCGGAGGGTGCCCTGCAATCCATCAAGCACGCCGCCCCGCAGGAGGGGGGGCTGTGGCCCAGAATGAGCAGCGAGCGGAGCAGCGCTCCCACCAAGCCCCTGAGCGTTGAGATACCCCCCGCCGCGCGCACCTCCGTCCCGGGCAGCCCGGTAGAGGCCGTCGGGAGCAAGTGGAAGGCGCGGCTTTCGCGCTACTCCAGTCAGAGTCAGCCAGGCTCCCCGATTCAACGAGGGTCCCGCGACGGCGCCCGCGAGAGCGAGGACCGCGAGCTGCGCGTCCCCGTGGACGCCTCACTCTTCCAGGCCATGGAAGGCCGGCAGGGCCTCGCCAAGCAGACCAACCCGACCCTCCCCTTCGTCTACATCAAGCCGAAGGTGCGATTGCGGCGTGCGGGGGATATATATATATATAGGAGCGGTGGGAGTACGCTCCTTACAAGCGATGGGAACGGGGCGTCTTCAAACGTGACCCAACCCCTCCCCGGCACGTGGCCCACTCCGAGTGAGCTGGGTTTTCGATTATGATCACCTGAGAGTCCCTGGATGCGCTTCATACGGGGCGGATTTCATTGTGGAGGGCTAGACTTGCATTGGGGCCTGCAAAGTAGATGCTTGCCCTTCGCTGTCCGATGTGGGCGCGCTGGTGATGCCCTCGCATGCCTCACAGCGGCGTCTCCAGGCGGAGCATCCTCGGTGACTTTACCAGGCCTGAGCGGCGGCATGCATCAGCCGTAGGTGTCAGTCGTCGGTGGGTCCAAGAAACCCTCCTGGCGCTGCGAGCAGTTCAAGCTTGATGCAGCATGAGCAGCGGCGATGAGGCCGAGGGTATTTCACTCCCGCCGTGAGGAAGGGGTCGTGCCGGGACTTGGGCTTTTGAGCGATGCAGGACTGGCGGTTGCAAATCGCTCTGCTCAAATATGGCTCGCTGCAGCCTCGACCGAAGGATTGGCTTGTTAAGATGATCTCAGCAGTTTATGCAGTACGTTCCCTTCCACCCTGCCTCTCACCTGCGCGCGCCATGCCATACATTTCAGGGACCCTCTGGCGGGTCCCAGCAAGCCAGCCCGACCCCATCTCCTCTGGCGGGTCCCAGCAAGCCAGCCTGACCCCCATCCCCTCTGGCGGTCCCAGCAAGCCAGCCGACCCCATCTCCTCTGTGTGGGTCCCAGCAAAGCCAGCCCGACCCCATCTCACCTGGGAGGTCCCAGCAAACCAGCCCAACCCGTCCCCTCTCAGCGGGTCCCAGCAAGCCAGCCTGGCCCCATCTCTTCTGGCGGGTCCCAGCAAGCCAGCCTGACCCCATCTCCTCTGGCGGGTCCCAGCAGCAAGCCAGCCTGACCACATCTCCTCTGGCCGGTCCCAGCAAGCCAGCCCGACCCCATCTCCTCTGGCGGGTCCCAGCAAGCCAACCCGACCCCATCTCCTCTGGCGGGTCCCAGCAAGCCAGCCCGACCCCATCTCCTCTGGCTCTGCAAACGGCGTTCCCGTCTGCACCCGCTTCCTTTCGATTGTCAGAGGGCCGCTGTGATTGACCCCGCGAGTTTCTCGCCGGCAGTCCACGAAGGCGGAGGCCCCTCGGGGCAACCCCGTACAGAAGGAGACCTGGCAGACCCATCTGTCTCGATGGCACATGAGGCAGAAGCGCCTGATGACATAGAGTGCCTGATGACAAAGAGTGCCTGGAGCCACATCTGTCTCGATGGCACATGAGGCAGAAGCGCCTGATGCCATAGAGTGCCTGATGACATGAGGCAGAAGCGTCTGATGACATAGAGTGCCTGGAGCCACATCCCAGGTTTTCAGCACGGTACAGGACGGCGGCCGCCCCGAGAGGCGTTAACCTGGCATATCCGATTGGGGGACTCAGCGCCCGGCGAGGATTCACCTGGATAAAGTCGGCTTGCGGAGACCGCCGGGCGTATGCTTGGGGGCTTGGAACAGGACATTCCAATGGCAGGAAGCTACAAGGGAGCACGGTAGGGCTCGAGGGGCTGCCAAGGGTGCGGGGTAGGGTTTTGGAGGCTCGCGTGTGTGTGCGTGGATGAGTTTGCGGGAGGCTGCCCCAGAGGTCGGCTGCAATGCGCTGAGAGGTGAGAGGAGCGCGGGCTTGCAGCACAAGAGACAGATGGACGAGAAAAGGGATCCGCACGCCGCTCCCCAAGCGTGCACTGTACCCACCGCCATCATCACGCTCATCAATCTGTTCGAGTCCAGCAAGTAAGAGCCCTCCAGCACTCCAAGCTCGGTTTGTCAGGCCAGCGCCGCCGCCTTGCCCGATGGCGCAGCTTTAGGCAGCATCTACGGCTGCCATGGTGGCATGGGCACAGATCAACGGATGTGATGGCCCTGCGGGAGCCACACAGGCGCTGGCGCTGGCGCACTGCGGCGCTATCATCCGCAGCGTCGTCAGCGATTCCTCGCTCTATCTCTGTCTCTCTCGCATGCCACCTCGGTTCACTCCACTCAGCTCCACCTTACCTTCCCTGGCATTGCCCCGCCTTGCATCCTCTTTCCCTGGCTTTCCTACACCTTCATCCCTCCGCCTTACTGCAGCCCTACCTCGTGCTTGCCTCCGCCCGACCACATCCCATCTGCTTCACCCTCTCCTGGTCGCGCGCGGCAATAGCGTAATAGGTGTAACTCAACTCCACCGCAGCTACTTGGTGAGAATCGACCCTTTACAAGGAGAAGCACATGGGTATGGCGCTCCTCAGATTCCAGGCTAATCGACGGCTCTCATGAACAATTAAGACTAAAGGGGTTAATTACGGTTATTGCGGAACTGTGCTGCTCCCTAGCTTTGCATTTGAAATTCCCATTTTATCGGTGCTCAGAACCCAAAAAGAATGAGCCGAAAAGCTCTTGATTTGGTTGAGAACTCGGGCTTGAGTTCTCAAATTTCTGTGGCACCTCTGCCAAAGCTAGGACCAAACACCCCAGTCTCAATCTGATGACACAGATGAGAAATGCAACCCGAGTGAGTCCCTCAGATCTAAATTGATGACACTCACTCGGGTGGCTGAGATGAACTGTTTGTCCCTGGTTTCAACTTGGCTAAGTTGGAGGGGTCCTCAGCAGACCACGTAGGTTGTTGTAGGATTGATGACACTAGGAGAACCACTGATTGGTGGTTGTAGATCCATTGTTCATTGATGTGATCCTGCTGCTTCAGGATTGGGTAGCCGTCATTTCTAGGAAATAGAAATAAGTTGAAGTCTGGTTTGCAGCTCACTCTTGAATGAGCAGCAAATTGTTCAACCTCCTTGTCACTCTAGTGGAGACATCAAAGTAGAAATTTCAGTCTGACTAGAGCTTCAGATTTGTTCACCCACCCGCCCACACCTGGGAAAAGGGAAGGGGGAAGGGGGTACCCGGGACTCTGGGACCAGACAGCCCCAAGGCATTGGGTCTGATCTGGTTGCACCCGGGACCCCTTTACCTGTCAAGTTCTGACTTTCACCACCTAAGGAACTAGAACTAGCTAGCCGACTCTAGATGTAAATCTATTTTGGAATGAAACATCTTGTGAAGACCTGTGTTTGGTATTGTGTAAAGTTCCCTTGCAATAACAAGCAGTATAGATCGAAACTCGCATCTGTTACATCAGGCTGATCGACCTCGCGGCACCAAGCAGTATAGATCGAAACTCGCATCTGTTACATCAGTCTGATCGACCTCGGTGATTTGTGGGGAGAGGGGATGGCTAAGCGACAAAAAGCGGGGGGAGGGAGGGATGCCACTTGGTTGTGGTTCCAGGGGGATAGCTGCCGGCACGACTTCCTTCCGGGCGGTCCTCCGGGAGGAACTAGACGCCTTCTTCGCCGCCATGACTGCGTTCATGGCGCGCCTCCACTCTCCCCCCTAACTCAGAAATGACCCCCGTGAGTGCGGTCTAAACGAGTGGATAGCCCTATATCCGACTCTAATCAGTGTGAATGGGTGCCAAAAACCCGTCGGGTGGGAGAGGTGAACCTGCCTGCGCTTGTGGGCCCCAACTCCCCTCAGCAGCATTGGGAGCATCTCGAGTGCAACCCATCGCCCGCAGCAACCTGTGCTCAGCCTTGCAGGCCGGCCTCCTGCTGGAGTAGCGCAGTGGGTTGTGCTCTTAGTCTCAGTCCTGCAGGCCGGCCTCGTGCTGGAGTAGCGCAGTGGTTGTGCTCTCAGTCTCAGTCCTGCAGGCCGGCCTCGTGCTGGAGTAGCGCAGTGGTTGCGCTCTCAGTGTCAGTCCTGCAGGCCGGCCTCGTGCTGGAGTAGCGCAGTGGTTGTGCTCTCAGTCTCAGTCCTGCAGGCCGGCCTCGTGCTGGAGTAAGTGGTTGCGCTCTCAGTCTCAGTCCTGCAGGCCGGCCTCGTGCTGGAGTAGCGCAGTGGTTGGCTCTCAGTCTCAGTCCTGCAGACGGCCTCGTGCTGGAGTAGCGCAGTGGTTGCGCGCTCAGTCTCAGTCCTGCAGGCCGGCCTCGTGCTGGAGTAGCGCAGTGGTTGCGCTCTCAGTCTCAGTCCTGCAGGCCGGTCTCGTGCTGGAGTAGCGCAGTGGTTGTGCTCTCAGTCTCAGTCCTGCAGGCCGGCCTCGTGCAGGTAAGCATGATGGTTGCTCTCAGTCTCAGTCCTGCAGGCAGGCCTGTGCTGGAGTAGCGCAGTGGTTGTGCTATCGTCTCAGTCCTGCAGGCCGGCCTCGTGCTGGAGTAGCGCAGAGAAAGTGGGTTGTGCTCTCCCAGTCTCAGTCACTGCAGGCCGGCCTCGTGCTGAGTAGCGCAGTGATTGTGCTCTCAGTCTCAGTCCTGCAGTGGCCGGCCTCGTGCTGAGTAGCGCAGTGGTTGTGCTCTCCAGTCTCAGTCCTGCAGGCCTGACCTCGTGCTGGAGTAGCGCAGTGGTTGCGCGCTCAGTCTCAGTCCTGCAGGCCGGCCTCGTGCTGGAGTAGCGCAGTGGTTGCGCTCTCAGTCTCAGTCCTGCAGGCCGGTCTCGTGCTGGAGTAGCGCAGTGGTTGTGCTCTCAGTCTCAGTCCTGCAGGCCGGCCTCGTGCTGGAGTAGCGCAGTGGTTGCGCTCTCAGTCTCAGTCCTGCAGGCCGGCCTCGTGCTGGAGTAGCGCAGTGGTTGTGCTCTCAGTCTCAGTCCTGCAGGCCGGCCTCGTGCTGGAGTAGCGCAGTGGGTTGTGCTCGCACGCTTACGGTGCGTGGCGGTCAGGTGTGTAAGGTAGTGCGCGGCGGTGCGCGTGTATAAGGCAGAGTGCATGTGCAAGACGTTGCTGCCTCCATCATCACGCGGCTTGGCAGGCGGTGGCGCCTGGGACCTACATCTCAGATTGCAATGCCTTGTGTGCATCCGACCGCGCCTTGGATGACTCCCCTTGCATGAGGCCCAGAGGCGGGGCAAGGGGGGGGCAAGGGGGGGATGGGTGGTGTGCAGGGTGAGGCGCAAAGCTGCACTGCGCCGAAGGCCGCATCGCACACAACTGAAGGTGCGCAGGCGAGGGGGTGAGGCGTGGTGAGGGGGTGAGGCGTGGTGAGGGAGGGTGGAGAGAGATTTTGTTTGGCTTCTTGGCAGGCGCCCTCCGTGCGCCCCATTTTGGCACGTGCATGCCTGTGTTGAGAGACCATGAATCCGAGCTCTCGGGTAAACGGCACCCTTGCCGTTGGTGTGTTGAAGTCTGGTGGACCATGCTCCCGGGGTGGGAGAAGAGGGACTTTCATGAGTTGAATGGGACTGGTGTGAGGCAGCTGCTGAAATCTGGCGACGTTGTATATGCTGAGCGACGTTCAGTTCTAGGGACGGCTGCCGGCACCGAGGAGGCGTGTGCGCCTTGCTACCGTGCGAGGCATGTCGGATAATGGGATGTTGTGTGTAATCAAAAGGGGGCGTAGATGAAACGAAGGACGTGGAGGGCAATGCGGCGGAGTCTCCACAAGGGCCCCGCGCGAGAGGCCAGAGTGGAGGTAATAGATGCCCCACAACTCACACACGCGCATCATGCTTTCCATCAAGTCACCACTTAATCATGGATTGTCCCGCAGCTCTTAGCAGGTGGGGTCTTGACAGCTCCCGAGAAAGAGGATCTTTCTGAACGCGATTTCCGCAAAGGGATCTTCCCTAAAATAGTATATCTTTATGAAAGCGATTTCTGCAAAGGGATCTTCCCTAAAATAGTATCGTTTACCAAAAAAAACAAAAAGGGGAATCGAAATGGGATCTACGTGAAAAGAATCTCTGTGAACGGGGATCGCCGTCAAGAGTAATGGTCGTTGTGCCATGCCTCAAGTGCGCGGCAGGTTCCAACCTCCTATACGGCTGCACCTTAGCTGATCCGGTGACATCGCACCGAGTGGCGGGTACGACTTTCTTTATTAAGATGAAATGGGGATGGGAGGGTATTGGGTTTGATTCACAGATCAAAACCGCGTCATTTATAACCCACTGGTGGAATTGATGGGTTGGGCCTGCCGAGCCCCCACACTTCCGCCACTGTGTCTCCCACTGTTGTCTGGTGTATAGTGTGGTCTCTCCATTCGGTGTACTCAAGCATAGGCAGCACCTTGAAGCTCGTGGCGAAGGCATATGCTTGCAAAGTGCCCGCTCATTGAGGTGGGGAAATTGTGATCACGGATTGATTGACCATGTGGATCGATTACACCATGCGTCAGGTTGAAGATGTGTCAATTTGTTGGCAGTTGCCATTCACAATGCCAGATGGATTATATGTTGTGTCAGAAAAGCCTTTATTGGGAGATTTTGGGGGTATTTGCAGGCATGAGTGCAAGAAGTGTGCAAGCCCGGTCTTCACAATATTCGGCGGATGAAATTGATCGGCCAGAATCCTTGTTGATGTGTCCTCCCGTCTTAACAAAGTAAATACTATTTCAACGATATGCAACGATGGGAAGTACTCACACGAGTTAAGTTTTTCCCTTGTATATTGTCTTTCGCTCATTACCATGGTGTATTCGTATACATATACTCCTTCCCATGGTACCCTGTCTTTTTTGTTGCACGCATGGTCATTTCTGTCCCTGTCGCAAGAAAATCGTTTTGTCGCAGGTAAAAAAGGGGGATCTTTTGGGAGGAAACCCCATGAACTGCTGGAAATGACACCTACTTGACTAGTTC
Organism: Cymbomonas tetramitiformis; assembly: GCA_001247695.2. Classification (NCBI taxonomy): domain Eukaryota; kingdom Viridiplantae; phylum Chlorophyta; class Pyramimonadophyceae; order Pyramimonadales; family Pyramimonadaceae; genus Cymbomonas; species Cymbomonas tetramitiformis. The sequence goes on from LGRX02021434.1 coordinate 43,015, forward strand.
GTACAGTCAGGTGTCATAGTCAGTGTGTCATCTTTGGTGATCAGCTTGTGACCTAGACTAAGTATATATGTCTATTATCTGAGTTTATCTGAGTTCGTTGTTTGACCGTCGACAACGTTCCCTGACGTGCGCTGCTGAATTTCTAGCAGGTCATGGGACCACTTCACGCTTGCGTGTTGTGAAAATTAACGTAGAATTTTATTTCTTATTCTTATATTTTTCGAGAGAGTGTGTCCACGCCTCGTGGTCGCTCAGATTAGATTCTTCGCTCTTGCTCTGGAGCTCGCGGCTTGCGAGAGTTATTAGACGTCGCGGTGCTCTACGATTTTCTAGGGTTTATTCGTGACCTATTTTCGTCGTACTTTATGGATCTTTCTCAGATTTTGACAATCGAGCGATGAGGAGCTCATGGCTCTTTTGGGAACGATCGGTATTGGATTTGAGAGAGTTTCTACTCTCAAGCGCTCGCAACTCATTTCCTTATGCTCTTCTATGAGCAAAGCTCTTTATTCGCATTTTCGGACCCCGCAGATTTCGCCGGATGTTTCGACCGCAGATCCGCCGATTACTCTCAGCGTTTTGGGAGCGGGTGAGCCACTGGTTGGTGGTGCTTCGACTTGCGGTGTTGCGTCCGGAGATTTTTGCATTTCGACAGTAGAGCTTTGCGAGACAAGAGTTGGGGTTGAGCTAGCAATTTTTACCTTCAAATTCAGTTCTTCTTAAGTTTCTACCACGCGACTCGTGCCTTTTATGCGTGCGCGTGTATAGTACGGGGGATCGATCCTCCGCGATTCTCTTGTGCGAATACGTTTTACGCGTAGAAGTACCGAAAAGTCAGTGAACGTTGCCACGTTGGAAAATAGATAAAGTATGCAAAATATACCGGAATCCACGATACAAACATGTGCAAAACCTAACGCCAACCTAACGCCATCCGAACGTGGCACGCTACCCGGCCCCTTTCCGCCCAGATACGCAATGGTCTCGATTCGCAAAATACTTGGCTTGAAAAAGATTGTAGAATTTCTCGGGAATTGTGCATCATTTGTGGCTCCGTATCAAAACGCTCATAACCTCAAATGTTGCATCTAGGTTTTATATAACTTATAACAGGTTATGCTGGAATTGCCAAGCTACGACTAGTTCGTACAGTCTAGTGTCATTCCAGTATGTCATCTTCGGTGGTCAGCTTGTGTCACCACAGACTCAATATATATGTCTATTATCTGAGTTTATCTTAGTTCGCTGTTTCACTGTCGGCAGCGTTCCCTCTCGTACGCTGCTGAGTTTCTAGCAGGTTATGGGACTCGCTCACGCTTGCGCGTTGTGAATTTTAGCGTATAATTCTGTTTTATTATTCTTATATCTTTCGAGAGAGTGTGCCCACGCCTTGTGGCTCGGTCGAATCAGATTCTACGCCATTGCTTTAAAACTCGCGGCTTGCGAGTATGATTAGACGCCATGGTGCTCTATACAATTTCTTTGGTCTCGTTCGTATCTTATTTTCGTTATATGATATGGATCATTCTTAGATTTCTTCGAGCGAGGAGCTTCATCATGCTCTCTTGGAATCCATTGACGTTGGGTTTGCGAGAATCTCGGCTCTCAAGCGCTCTCAGCTCATTTATCTAGCCTCTTCCTTGAATACGGCTTTATCACATTTTCGTGGGGAGTCAACATTTTCGTAACCTACGAGCATGGGTGGCTTCTCGGTGGGTGGTGCGACGTCGTTCACCACTTTCAAGATCGACGACAACGAGCAGCCGGCAGCACCGCTTCATCCGGCTCCAGAGTCGGTGGTGCCAACCCTTAACCCTAAATATGGACGTGCCATGCACCCTGTCTCGCCGCTTGATGCACACCTGGAGCCGCCGTTGACTTTTGCCGACATGGTGGGCTTCAAGTTAGATAGTGGGTTACGGCACAGGACCGCGAGCCGCCGCTCCATCTCAGCTACATCAACATGGGGCAGGATGATTTGAGGACACCGTGAGTGTGAGCGGAGAGTCTACCGACTCTCACACGGCGTGCCGTGACGTTGCGGTACGACCGACTGTGCAGCGGCGACGTGCTATCGGAGCAGACGGGCTGTTTTCGCTGCTCAAGCACTCCCTAATCTCGGTTTGCATATGTGCATTGTTTTGTGTTTGTGCTACGGCGACTCCGCTCGCCGGTCAAGCATTGGGTGGTGCCACTTGCAGCACTTCGGTTGCATTTGAGCCGCACGGGGTTGGTGGTGCCGGTTCTCACATCTACACATCTGCATATGGACACTGACACTCCGAGTCCGCGGTCTTCTTCATACGGACCGCTGACATTTAGGGTTTCTTCAATTGGACTCTGGCATGCGCTTTCACCTCAACCACATCTTCAATTTGGATCAGAGATCTTGCGTTGCCGTGAACCCAACCGTGTTGGCCACACTAAAGCGGGTGGTTGAGTTAGCTTGCCGAGCCTCAATTCACAACTTGGCTTGTTCTGAATGTGTAGAGGAGCCCCAGGTGGGCTGCTTGTTTTAAGATTTGTGCTACCAGAATTGCGCAGTAGAAAGTAGGTATCCTGCCTACATTGTGAGTTCGATTGGACAGCCCTACCCTATGGGGACAGGCCTCCAGTGGCCAACCGTTTTCCACCGAAGCCGATTAGGTGTTAGAATCGCCACTTTAGTCACCACCCTAGGTGGTGTATGTGTTGGATTCGTAGACATAATATCTGTCTCTTCCTGTAGTAGGAGTGATGACCGTCACCGGCAGTCCTAGAACCATAAAACCTCAACCCATAAGAAACGGGTATGTGAGTTCATCGCGTCGGCTTTTAATAAGCGGATATCAAATATATCACTGCAGACTACTTGCCTTGTTTGTTGTAATATATCCCACAAATAACCCGGGTTTTAGATAACCTGGCCTAGCATAAAGGAACACTTGCTAGTGTGTTCGGATGCGCATCCAAAGGAACCTTGGGAAATTTAAGGTATTTAAAAAACTTTTCCGGGAATGATTCCAGAGTTTACCGTTCTCCACACCACCTGTAAACGGTTACAAACCCTATGTAAACGGTTATAAACCCTATTTCCGGCCCTAGGCCAGACGAGAGTTGCTCTCGTCCCCAGAGTAAGCGCGGCTCGTCGCGATTCGATTCGAGGGCTGCGTTACTTGATGATTGTGAAGCTCGTCTAAATTCATAAATTGTGAAGCGGGTCTCCTTGCCCATCAGTTCGATCTGCGATACAAACCCTACTAAGTAATATTCGCGCTATTTCGGTCCGGAGACTCGGGTTCCAGAGTTTCAGAGTTTCAGAGTAGGTGGGGATCTACAGTATCGTATGCCGAAGATTCGCTCACATGAATGAATTTTTATTTTGGACGTTTTCGAATGAAGATGAAGCGTCAGCGTCTCACGAGATGAAGCGTACGGGCCGCCCGATTGATCTCACATCCGTCTCTTTGACGCTTTGACGGTCATATCTTTTAGTATCATCCGAGACGATGCGATGCGAACATGCGATCGATGCGGATTTACTTGGAACTGTGAACGCCAATTGCACATCAGATTACCTTGAACCTTCCCCAATGATACTGCTGCTGTGTCACTGTCGTGTGGTGTATCCCTCTCTAATATAAACGTCCTGACACATCTCGCCCTCAACCCTCCCCATTCCGAATCTCCAAGGCAAACGGGGTTGTTTCCCTCTTACGGGCCGTGCGTGGACACAGGCACTTTTTGTTCTAATATGCAAGAATCATGCAGCAGCGCTGTGGGCCTAGCCACAAAACTCACGTTAAAAGCCGTAAGGCGACCTCATGGGGTACGTTGTTCACCAAACAAACAGCGCATCAACGCCACAGCGTCGACAACCAGGCGAACGGCTCCTCCCAACCCATCACTGCTGAAGCAGCGGTCTCAAACCTCTCACTTTCTAAGAAGTTCTCCCATACAAAGTGCGCAACTCAAACGGTGTCAGTGCCCTGAACGGAATGTCTGACGTTCGGGCTGTGTTTTCTGTTCGGAATTTCAAACTTGAATATCCAATCAACTAAAAAAGGTGTTTGGCAGTCAGTCTACTGTAATCGTTTGACAAATATTGTGAAGCATTGTAATAGGTAACATTCGTGGGACAGTAACCACCGCGTGCTCGATTTTCACGCCAGAGGCGATGTTCACGATCGGTACTGTTGGAGTCATGCCTTTCTACGCGATGATGATTGGCGCCCCAAATTCGAAGCTGGTAGCTCACAAAACCTCCTCGCCTTGAGTAGTAAATCTGTTTAATTAACCCTTTCCAGTTATTTCATTGTCTGTCGAGCGATGGCAGAATTCTGCGAACCAACCAATGCACTGTATATCCTGCCTTCTGCTTCAAAACTGCGTCTTCGTTCCGTTATGGCTTTGTGACTTTCCCGGTGTTTGTGACCCCGGTGCAGACACGAAGGGTGATGCAATCCCCGCTTCCTTGTTGTGTCCTGGCCGTTATGTATGTGTACCTTCTTTATGTTTCTTGGGCTCCGGATACCTTGCAGAAGATGTTCTCGAATCAATATTTCTTTCCTGAGGTATACACTCTCCTTCACTTTACCGGACTTCAGATTTGTGGATATTCTAGGATCCTATGAGCTTAATTCCATGCATACGGCTTTCTAGATATCGCAATCAACTTATTCTATGCTTGCGGTCTCCAGCGATCGCTTTCGCTTCGCGCCCGAGGACAGAAAGCTTTGAACCTTACGTTGCGAACGGCCATCAAGAACGTGTGCAAAAGGCGTGTTAAACCTTAGCATACACCTTAAAGATCCTGCTCTTGCGCATCTCTTCGTACTCTGCTAAATCTTGCGTATCTCTCGTTACGCCTGTGTCGATCTCTGCGTTCACAATATTCGGGATGCCCTGGCGACAGTTAGCTGGCATCGCAGAAATGTTCGCACGATATAAAACTGTCGCCTCAGCGTGGTTGCATCTGCTTGCCGTGGACCTCTTCGCAGCGAGGTGTGCACCGCTTACGCCCGCAGTGCCCGCTGCACGTGCCCTCACGGTGTGCGCCCTCAACCTGCTCTTTTCACCTCCGTCTTCGGAGTCTTTAGCTGTGGATGCAGTTACGAGGAATTCGACTTTGATCCAGAATCTCAGTGAACAATTGATAGGAACGACAGCCCGCAGCAGCAGCAGCAGCAGTCACATTTCCGAGAGACCTCAAACATGCGTCCAGGATCCTCGAAAAGGCGCTAAACTTGCAAATTTTACCCAGGTGCCATGGCGGGAGCCTGCTTGTGTTGCGTCGGAGAGAGGGTGCTCAACTCGCTGCCATGGCGTGAGCCTGTGTGTGTTGCGTCGGAGAGAGGGTGCTA
>LGRX02021434.1:50880-68009 GCA_001247695.2 Cymbomonas tetramitiformis
TGCCATGGCGGGAGCCTGCTTGTGTTGCGTCGGAGAGAGGGTGCTAACCTCGCTACCTTGGCGGGAGCCTGCTTGTTTTTTTTGCGATAGGGTACTGAACCAGATGCCATGGTGTAAGCGTGCATGCCTTTCTGGCATCAAGGTGCTGATCCAGTTGCCCTGGCACCAGCCAGCTTGCCTTGCGGTTGCTGGCCCATGTGCCATGGCGTGCGCTTGCTTGTATTGCAGCCGCAGTTTTGTAATGCATTTCATTCACATCGACTGTCTGAGTTAGTGGAGTGTGGTGAGAGCAGGACCGTGTACCTTGATGCAATCGAAAACAGCATCCCCGCCACGCACTCCCTCACGTTGTGTTGTATGTTCGGGCCCGTTGGAATTTTGGCGCATTATGCAACCAAGGTTAGTTCATGAGATTCCAACCCTTCGGATCACGGGAACGAGCTTGTTCTAGGGGAAGTTCATGGGACCGGAACTGCGTGTTGTGACGGGCAAGGGGAAACTTGGAGGAGATACCTCGCGAACTGGATATGGGGCGAGGCAGTTTGCAAGGCAAGGAGGATGGGGATATATCGTGCACTCTGCATATGCTGCATTTTGAGAGTGTGTCCACTAGCTCTATCACCCAACTCTGACAAAGGCTTATTTGGGGCTGCGGATGAGCAGGCGATTTTGTCTTTCGTAAAAGCACCGTCGGCATCACGGGCTCCTCCTATCACAGTTGGTTCCTAGAAAGTTTTGTCGGTGCTTGTTTGTGAACAGATTCCTCAAATCTCATTTCTAATTCGAGATACACATTGTATTATTAACATTTTTTCATGTATTTCATGGATGTCACAACACTTCATACAATGAGAACCAGGGAGGCATATGGGATTTGCAATAGCTTTACTTCCTCCAAATCCCTCGACCAGTCAGTTTCGGTTTTAGCGTTTACACAGGCAACTGAATCATCCTGACAAACGGCACTCGTTGAGTTTCCATAAATTTGGATACTTTACGTTTGAAAGGTGTCCATGGGGCCAATCGAGAGCAAAAAATATTTTTGGAAAAAATGATTTGCGTACCCAAATTAACAAAAAACTACTAAAGTTGCAAAGTATACTGAATAAATAGGGTATTTCGGATGTCATTATAGAGAGGGGTGCAAGGGCACGTGATGCGCCCCGAGGTGAAAAATTGGGGGCCAACATCCAACCGAAAGTGCCGAAAACTATTTTGGGTGAAAATTTAGGCTGGTCGGAAAGATGCAGATTTACCATAGTGGAGATTTGCCCTCGGAAAAAAGGGAAAATCCAACTGTAAAAATCGAGATGAGCGGAAAAAAATCCCAAAATTTGATTCCAAGTCCAAGGTGTATAGGTTTGGAGGTCCATTTTTTTTTCTTCGCTCATCTCGATTTTTTCAGTTGGATTTTTCCCTATCTTTTTCCCAGGGCAAATCTCCACTTTGGTAAATCTGCATCTTTCCGGCCAGCCTAAATTTTCACCCAAAATAGTTTTCGACACTTTCGGTTATTGGATGTTGGCCCCCAACTTTTCACCTCGGGGCGGATCACGTGCCCTTGCACCCCTCTCTATAATGACATCCGAAATACCCTATATATTCAGTATACTTTAAAACTTTAGAAGATTTGGGTGCCGCAAATCATTTTCCCAAAATATTTTTTGCACTCGATTGGCCCCATGGACCCCTTTCAAACGTAAAGTATCCAAATTTATGGGAACTCAACAAGTGCCGCTTGCCAGGATGATTCAGTGGCCTGTGTAAACGCTAAAACCGAAACTGTCTGTTCGAGGGATTTGGAGGAAGTATCTCTAATAAATAAATGTAGCTGAATTCTGTACATCGAGTAGGTTTTCCAGTAAATGAATGTCAGCCATAGCCTGGCATAGAACTCAGCCACATACTTCCTGTGATTAAGCTTTGCACATAGCTTATCTATATTTTGTACGATATCGTGTTTGGCATCGGGGATATGTATGTGTCAGGGTTTTTGCATGTACACTGGCATATACGTGCTGCTATGATGCCAAATGCGCTATCTCCCCACAAGGAACTGCCCTGGATATCTGGATGCACAAGCCCATGGAATGCATATGAAAGTGATGCATATGTATTGGCACCCGTATACAATTCTTCCATAGTTTCCCCTTTTAATTATTATTTCATGGAATGTATCAGTCGAGACAGCTGGCTCTCAAGATACCGGTATGCGGAGAGCATGTGTTGTCAGTTGGTTTAGCTGTCTAGTCAACGTAATATTCCTCAAAGAAGTGATAATCCAGCCGGACGAGGGGATAGAACACAAGTTGCAATTCTACTGATTTCGGTGCCCTGAACTTCGGAGAGAATTTCGGATTCTATCCGGATTTGGGTGCACACTTGTATATCTGCGATGTCTGATAACACGGGAGCCTGGCATAGGCAGTAAACATAACGAAAGCGGCATGAAAATATCAAGTTGGTGAATACGCATGAAATGGCTGATAAAAATCCACATGGAACTTGGCAAAAAAAAAAAAACTTCCTTTCATTCGTTTTCGTCACACAGCACATACATTCACTACTGCGGGTATACTTTACTCTCGGCTATTCAGCGAGCATGTTCTACTCCTCTACGCAGTCAATGTTCCACACAAATGCAGAGCACATTAGTCTTCATGTAAAAGCAAGTCCACCAATATGTAATGGTGAGTTGACCCAGCGACCCTCAATGGAAATGTATGCAATATGGACAACTTGAAAATGACCGAGTACTAGATTGGTTGTTGGTTGTTGACGGTGACATACCAGAGTTTTCAGGTTTACCACTCGGCTCGCTCGGTTGTTGCCTTTTTCATGACACCTTACACGGTTTTCAGATACTGATAGGAGCCACGCATCAAACAAGTTGTTGTTATTTGTCATTATCAACCTTTTCAGTCGCATCTATTTCTTTTTTTTTCCCCTATTCTATTCTTTTCTTTCTTGCTATTTTGGCATCAGCATCCCTCATAAAAAAGCAGTTCGAACATGTCTTATTTCGTACACGAGAGGTCAACATTATAGATTGCTTTTTCTTCCCTTCCAAGCAGCATCCCTTGCGAATGCCAACCAACTGAGGAAGCTCGTATGGATGGCGGCAGACGGTGTTTCCTCGGCCGAACAGAATTCCCTTGCCCCGACAAAGTATTAGGCTTATCATTAAATCTGTATCCCACCCTCTTCCACAGATTTACATTCTGGGGCTGACACACATTGTATTGTATTAATAGAATTGGATTGCGATTCCCTCTCTTCCAGGAAATAATGTGGGCACGCCGCCAAGTGATGCACCCACAGACCGGCGCCAAACACAAGTGGCGATACAATTCCATCCATAAGCACCGCTAGTAACCAAGTGATGATCGTCCACATCTCCCCCGCCTCCCCTGAGGACGCCCGCTCCCAAACAATTATCCATATGACTGTTATTAACACGCGCATCGATCTGCAAAGTAGATGTGTGAAGGCGCGAATCGCTTTTCTCCGCCATCGAGCGTCTGACGATGCTTTCAACTTATTTTGCTGATGGCAGTGGCAGGAAGGTGGTTGTGCAACATTGCCATTGAGCATTCAAAGACGACCACCCCAAAGTCTGGAGGGTCGAAACAGCGTCGACCGATGAGGGGACTAAAAACGCGCGTGATGGGAGTACTAACCAAGAAGGTAAAAGTTCCAGACGCTGAAGTGGATCAACAAGTAGAAAGCTGCTAGAGTCATCCCGAGGGAGAGCGTGAACGAGAGGATGTCCCTGGGTGATAGCGGCTCTGTCTCACGTGGCCCCATGGCCTCTCCCCATCCCCTCTCCATGCAAGTGAGTGCGCGGCCTTCGACAACCTGCTGGCCCTGTTTCTTGGTGGTGATAATGAATCTGTCCCTATATTTGACACAGAGGAGCCTGCTGACACTCGAGGAAGCAAAGGACTGCCAGTCATGGATCTTGGTCTTGAGGCCACGCAGCAAGCTCGATCCTTCCAATCCTCCTCCAGTGGCAAAGGCACCGAGCAGCTTTTCAAGGCCTTGCGCTGCATCCAAGCATCTTCCTGCTCGGAGGAAAACCGCACAGATCTCCATAGAAATGCTCCGACATCTGCAATTTCCCAGCTTTACTTCTGCGTCGACTGGCATCTCCGGCTCAACCTCTCTGATGGCCGGCGACAACGCCTGCCGCTGCATCCCGGGCGAGGAGGGGATGTGCACCTGCTGGCAGCCCGAGGTGCTCCGCATCAGGGCCACTCGAGCGCCGCGCCCTGATCAGCGCTTCCTCCGCCTGCAGCTCTTGGAACACCGCCCACGGGCTCCGGCCGCGCCGGGTCTCCTTGTAGAAGCGCCACCGGGCCCGCCACGCCGCCACCTGCCTCCTGCAAAGCTCCACCCCCGAGGCCAGTGCCCCGAGCGCCGCCCATGCAGCACGCCCCGCTGTCGTGGAGACGGCAGCTGCTGCATGGTGTGCTCGAGGGGAAAAGCGGAGGGCTGCGATAACCATCGCTGGAAGGTCGCGCAGGAGTGGTGGGATGGTGCTGCAGATAACGAGCGCGGTCAGCGTCATGCGCCACCAGTCCTCGCCAGCCGGCGCTGTGAACTCCTCGGGGCAGGTGCCGTGGGATCCGCAGAGATGGCGGCTGTAGAGCTCCGCGCAGGACCCGGCGCCCATGCACGACTGCCGCCCATGCTCCGCTCCCCTCCCTCGCAGCGGTCACACACTGGGACCCGAGGAGGTTGGCGTGGCGACAGCAAGAAATATTCCGACTCCGAGCTTCGGTTCGGCAACACCGGATAGACCAAGCGCGGGACCGGCGGCGCTGCGGAACTCATTCCCTTGCAATCAAATCAACACAGCGTCTGCACAAGCTATGCATCCACCCGCTGCTGCAGGCGAACACCGAGAGCCCCCACCGCCGGCAGAGCCGCCAAAGATATCGGAGCCAACAGTTTAAGCGATTGATTGGATCTTTGTCGGCTATCAGCGTGCTGCAGGGATGGACGGTGGAGATGGCAATCTGCAAGGGGGGAGGGGGATGGACATGAGAGGGGTGCACCTGAAACGGGACCCCCCAGCGGCCGTCGACCACCGCATCACAGCCAAGGTAGGACTTCAGGTCCGCGCACACGTGGGCGCCACGGTAGTAGCACACGGTGGCGGAAGCAGCGAGCATCGCCACCCAGCTGGCGGTAAGCGCCGTCAGTTGGTGGGCCACAGAGTTTGGGGTGGCGTCCCACGTGGTGAGGAGCGGGGACGCCCAGGGGTGGCGGCGGAGTGCGGCACCGAGGAGAAGGTTTAGGCGGCGACGGCCTCCGAAGTGGGCGAGAGCAATGCGAAGGAATCTTCGTATGGGACCGGCGACCTTGATAAAGGCAGCGCCCCGACTCTTGCTGCCGTGGGCGGACCACATCATCTGCCATGCCAAGACACCGCCGTCATGAGGCCTCAATGTTGCCGCCCCAAGAGGTGCCAGGCAGCGTCTAGGATTCCTGAAAACCTAGGAGGTGCGCCAAAGAAACGGGTAAAAGAACAGGCCGCCCACGTGGTGCCGGCCTATTATGAAGACTCTTCATTCTTGGTGAAAGAACAGGCCGCCCAAGTGGCGTCAGCCTATCGTGGAGCGTTCTCGTTCACGGTAAAAAGTGAAAAGCACATACAAAAGTGGCATTGTGCAGTGCTTCTGGAGCTCAGCGGGTGACTGGCGCCTGCGTATGGCTCCAGAGCTCAGCGGGTGACTGGCGCCTGCGTATGGCTCCAGAGCTCAGCGGGTGACTGGCGCCTGCGTATGGCTCCAGAGCTCAGCGGGTGACTGGCGCCTGCGTATGGCTCTAGAGCTCAGCGGGTGACTGGCGCCTGCGTATGGCTCCAGAGCTCAGCGGGTGACTGGCGCCTGCGTGTGGCTCCAGAGCTCAGCGGGTGACTGGCGCCTGCGTGGCTCCAGAAGCTCAGCGGGTGACTGGCGCCTCGCGTGTGGCTCCAAACTCCAGCGGGTGACTGGCGCCTGCGTATAGCTCAGAGCTCAGCGGGTGACTGGCGCCTGCGTATGGCTCAGAGCTCCAGCGGGTGACTGGCGCCTGCGCCATGGCTCAGAGCTCAGCGGGTGACTGGCGCCTGCGTGGCTCCAGAGCTCCCGCGGGTGACTAGCGCCTGCGTATGGCTCCAGAGCTCAGCCTGGTGACTGGCGCCTGCGCCCATGGCTCAGAGCTCAGCGGGTGACTGGCGCCTGCGTGGCTCCAGAGCTCAGCGGGTGACTGGCGCCTGCGTGTGGCTCCAGAGCTCAGCGGGTGACTGGCGCCTGCGTATGGCTCAGAGCTCAGCGGGTGACTGGCGCCTGCGTATGGCTCCAGAGCTCAGCGGGTGACTGGGCGCCTGCGTATGGCTCCAGAGCTCAGCGGGTGACTGGCGCCTGCGTATGGCTCCAGGCTCAGCGGGTGACTTCAGCGCCTGCGTATGGCTCAGAGCTCAGCGGGTGACTGGCGCCTGCGTGTGGCTCAGAGCTCGGGTGACTGGCGCCTGCGTGGCTCAGAGCTCAGCGGGTGACCCAGGCGCCTGCGTATGGCTCAGAGCTCAGGTGACTGGCGCCTGCGTATGGCTCCAGAGCTCAGCGGGTGACTGGCTCCGTATGGCTCAGAGCTCAGCGGGTGACTGGCGCCTGCGTATGGCTCACCAAAATGACGGTGACTGGCGCCTGCGTAACTCCCAGAGCTCAGCGGGTGACTGGCGCCTGCGTGTGGCTCCCAGAGCTCAGCGGGTGACTGGCGCCTGCGTATGGCTCCAGAGCTCAGCGGGTGACTGGCGCCTGCGTATGGCTCCAGAGCTCAGCGGGTGACTGGCGCCTGCGTATGGCTCCAGAGCTCAGCGGGTGACTGGCGCCTGCGTATGGCTCCAGAGCTCAGCGGGTGACTGGCGCCTGCGTGTGGCTCCAGAGCTCAGCGGGTGACTGGCGCCTGCGTATGTTTCAATTTGCATGACGTGCCGATTTCCAGGCATCTGCAACTAGAGACCTTCATGTGTAACTCTAAGAATACATCCCGCATCCGAGAGTCAAGGCACAGCAGATCGAACAAGAGGCGGCTGTGCCTGCGCGGGGAGATCCCGCCTGCTGGGGGAGGGCATGTGCAGGGCCCCTACCCGCTCTGTTGCAGATGTGAGGCGCAGCAGGCGCTCTGCCACGTGCCACATGGTCACGAGGTTCTCGGGATACTCAAGGCCGTATGTGCGCATCTCGGGCATATCAGGCAGATATACTGCTGGCCTGGGCGCCTCGCCGTGGCAGAAGCTGGTGTCAGATTCCAGATCCGCCATCTTCAAGGACGCTGCCCTTATGGACGCCGAATCCACATAGCTGAACCACTCCCCCCTCCCCCCGCAATTCCTCCCTCCCCAGCCTTGAGCACGATAAATATCAGGCATCCAGGCACGCTAGCCAATCGACACATTCCAGGCAACAGGGTCAAACGATTCATTGGATACTTTATTGCTAATTGGGGAAAGGACAATGATTGGAGCGCGCGCACTGTCCATGCACAACCAATAGGATCCCCGCAGGCCTCCAGCCTGGCAGAGAGCGACTGAGCGCCCTGTTTGCTTGACATCGATGGACCCAACGGAAATAACAATGCGGTGATTGTCTCACGCGCGCGCATAGCTCGCCTACCTACACGCAACCCCTTGGGGCATAGTCCGAGATTCCGCTCGCTGAGGCTTCGGCGCATAGCAGCTGATCGTACCCCCCTAAAAGTGGGGTGTCAGCATATCACTTGACACCCCACTGCGTCGCTGCCCCGTCTACATTGCTGCACGGCGCGGAGAAAGGGGTGAATGCCGCGAACCTCCGAGCTCCCTTCACGATGTGCCTGCACAGCAGGATGAGCTCTCCGCAGTTGCTGTTCGGCGTGACGGCCATGCACGTGCACGGCAGCTCCATGCACTTGGCGGCGCTGCACATGGTCGCCCACACGTTCTGCACGTCCGCTCCAAGCGAAGATTTAGCACGGCTCACCTGGATGCAAGCCCCCACCCCGCCCCGGCCAGCCCAGCCCCGCACTCCCCCCAGGCCCCTGTATGTGAGCCTTGTGATTCGCTTGCAGCGTCCTCGGTGAATCGAGATGTTGAGACGCCACCGCTCTATCTCTGCTACAGCAACCAATGTATGTATAACCTTGAATGTTTCAAGGAGGTCTCGATTGTGGTTTCCCCGGACTGGGCTCGCCTACCAGACATCTCGACCTAGTAAACTGAACATCTGGTGCGCAGCTGAACGGTGAAACTGCGGCAGGCAGCGGCTGCATTGTGCCTCGCGGAGCACTGCACGTACCCGCGAAGTTCCTGTTTGCTGAAGGCAAAAGGAGCAGAGCTGCATGCATGCCTGTGGCGGTTTGTGGCTCTTTGTGCCCCGCGGCGTCGCAAGACAGCATGTGCCATTCTGGGTGGCTAAAGCAGGTGTCGCGGACTCTGGTTTCTGAAACCACAGAAATTCGGGTGCGCTGCGATTGAAAACAGAATTTGAGCCGTGTAGTGCCGACCCGGCCTCCGAACTCGAGGAAGCACCCGTCCCCCACACTCGCCCCCACACCCACCCCCACACCGCCCCCACGCGCCCCCGCGGAATCCACTCTCCAGCGGTTCAGAGATTAACGAAGCCTTCTCTCCCCCACTCCCTACGACCCCGGTGTCAAGCGGCTCAGAAAACGGCGAAGCACCGTTCCATGCCCCCCGCGACTCCGGTGTCAAGCAGCTTGGGGTCTGAAAAGCAAAGAGCGAAGACCATCCTCGAAATTGGGATTGCGGCTTGCCCCTCCCCCCGCATTTACCATATCCCACCTACAGCGATTTCAGTTTTCCCTCCTCATTTCAATCTTCCAGCGAAAGACGCCGGCCAAGGGGGTCGATCACCAACCATCGATAAGGTTCCTCAGCCTGAACTATGAATCACACACCCTTAGCTTCCCCACATCCAAGAGGGGGGCAAACACAAGGGTACAAACACAAAATTTGGGCCAGATCGTGTCAATTTTAACCCCCCATGGCCCCTTTGTCTAGTCCCGGCATTCAGCAAGCTCTCGAGCTCGAGCAAATCTCTGATGGACAAGGAGCCACAGACCGCGCATCGCGGGCGGGCCCAGGTCGCACCTGCAGCTGGCGCAGGAGGTCCAGCGTGGCTCTCTGGTTCACGCCCGGTTCCCAGGGCAGGGACGTCTGATCCACCAGCGCAAGTAGATTCGCCTCCCCTTTGGCGAGGGCGGCACCAAAAATGGAGCGGGCGAGCGTGCTGCCCGGCTCCATTTGGCCGGAGTCACAATGCAGGTAGCTCAGATTCCACGTGGCAAAGTTGTCCAGATCGCCCGTCTGCCAGCCCGCCGGCCAGGCCAGCATGTCCACCATCAACGCCACGTAGTCAAAGAAGTCGAGCTGCTGGTTGGTGTTCCACCAGCGAAGCCGCGACTCCCGCAGCTGGTCCTCGAGGAATGCCGCGCCTGTGGCAAAAAGTAGAACGGGACCATCGGTGGGTAGGGGAGCGGTGACCTCAGAGCTGCGGAATCCGTGGTCTGACAGAGCACTGCAGCGCTACTTGGAGCACCGATTGTTGAATGCGGCGCGCGAAGCACTTGCACCCGCCCCAAGGAGCGTGGGAACACGAGGGGCATGCTGATGGAGAGGGAGTGGACGAAGCGGCAACCAGGAGCGAAGGGGGGGAGCACGGAAGACAAAGAGGGCGCGGAACGAGAGTGGCAAACAGAACACAACATCGGACTCCTCATGCGCCCTGAGACTTTTGGCAAGAAGAAGGTGGGACGACGCACTGCTGAGGCGATGCTTGGCCAGGAAGGCAATCACAAGGGCAGTTCCCAAAACCTCTCTAAATGGTAGCGGAGAGTCGAGGCCCATCACTCTGCTAGCTTTCCCCTCTTCCGTCTTCCCCTGCCTCTCCACGGCCTTACCCGCCCTTGCAGCCCCATCAAGCTTGTCCTCGGGAGCTCTCTTACCGAGCTCATTCAGGCGCCCCTTGGCCATCTTCACCTGCTTCCTGGCCGCACTGTGCCCTCCAATTTCGCTGAAAGGAAGCGCTTCAAGTAGAAGTTGGCGGGGGAGCCCCATCGCGTCCAGCAGCCTCACGTTCCGCCGCGATTCTTGGAGGGCTCGCCACACCCACGTCATCCGCGCGAAAGCCCAGATGCGGATTGCCAGCACCCTCCGGCGCGATGCGATATTGCCCCTGCGTGGCCGCGCCCCTGCAGCCCTCGCCGTATCTCTGAAGACAGCTACGCGCCTGTCGTGCTGCCTACATTCGGGTTTCTCGCTGACACGCCGCTCCAGCATGGAGTCCGGCCCCGAGACTCCAGCGTCGGCTCTGGCTTGCAGCGCGGCCGCGCACTGCGACACCGTCAGCAGCTCCACCACATGCCAGGCGACCTTCTCACTCTGCTGGACCTTCTCCCGGCTGGGGACGGCAGCAGTCCTTGTGGCGGTGCTCACGGTGCTCGCCGCAGACCAAGGCGGGCACCACATAGCGCGCAGCACGGTGACCAGCTTGGGTTTGTCCTCCGAGTGCAGCCGGATGCCCAGCACCGACGATTTCCATCTGACCAGGGTGAGCAGACAACCACCCACCCCATGCCACTCCCATCTCAAGATCCTTGATAATTTCCGCACCCTAACCCACTCCATCCCGCCCGATTCGCCGCTGAACGAGAGGGGCGCAACCCGAGCAGTTGGTCAAGCAGCCAGCGAAGCGGCGCTCATCGCAGCCTCCCCCCTCTGCAGAGGCGAGAGGTGGGCAGGCGGTGAGAGGGCGAGAGGGATGGGGATGCTAGGGGCCTAAGAACCTGTTGATGGCCTTGGCTGTCTTCTGCCGCGCCCTCTGCTCATAAGCACCGCCTTTCTTGTTTTCCTCCCGAGTGATCAGATGTTCGTATATGGGGGGGGCACTGAGAAGGGCGGGCATCATGGGCAGAGCGAGGCCCCTGGCGACGTTTGTGCCATTGCGGGGCCCTCGGATGCGGACACGAGGCATCTGTTCAGCATTCTCGGGCAAATCGATCTCCATCACCTTATCCAAGTCATGCAGGCCTTTGGGAGTGTCATGCACAAGAAGCCCGGGTGGGAGACCTTGGTGGCTGATGCGACTCCCCACTGTTCCGGAGGATGTCAATAGGGGCGACGGCGCGTGTGTGTCGACATCGCGCTGCCTGCTACTACTCCTCTTCTTCCCCTTGTGCGTTGGCACCTGCCAGGTTCCTGCGTTTTGATTCCCAGAGATCGAGGCGTTGGACCGTGCCCTGCGATTCTCTGCCGTAAGCGGATCGGCTAAACTGCCGAGTGACACTTGTGACAAATCCATGCGCTCATGGTGCTTTTCTTGCCCCTCCGCGGCGGACGTCTCCATCCGTCGATGCGCATCTTCGGGCTTCCCTGTCTTGGGCGCATGCCTGCTCTCCTCTGACGTCGAGGTCCACAATGGAACCAGACCTCCATCCTGAAGCGTTTCCGTCACGGATCGATATCTTGGCTGACCCGTGACCGCAGCGTTCACATTACCCGCTTCTCCTCCACCGCCCCCCTCCTCGTCCAATAGAAGCTGCCACAAGGACTTCCCACTCCGTTTTCCCAGCCCCTCCATCACCGGGCCGGGTGCCGCGTCCGATTGCGAATCCCCTTCTTCAGCGAGCAGCAACCCTACGATGTCCTCCTCGATCGAGAGGGTGCGGCCAAGCCGAGCTGCTGAGTACACCCTGCCGGCGCCCTCCACGACAAGGGATTGCTCCAGAGTGAGTCCTCTTGCACTCAGTAGCTCGATGTCTTGGTACTTCTCAGCGCCGGCAATTGGCTCACTTCCGCTGTGCAGCAGAGGGTCCATCTCCACGTACGACTTCGCCTTCAGCACGCCACAAACCAGCCCCAACCATGCTCCCCACCGTTCAAAGCCGGACCCGTACATCAAGAGGCGGACCACAGAAAGGTCGTGGTCTCCCCGAAGCGCCCCGCGCCCATCACACCACAGAGCGGTGGGAGCGCGGCGAACGCTTTGCCAACGAAACACAAGGGCCGAGGCGATGAACACAAAGGCGATCCCCTGGATTGGTGGGCCGATGCTGGCAGCGTGCGATCACTTGGCCTGGATCAGTTCAGATGCGCCCGGAGGGATGGCTGCGCTCGACGCTCTCTGCACGGGATGGTGCCACAAGTTCCAGGGTGGCGGAGGGGAGCTAACCGGCAGAATCTGGGAGAGGGCCGCGCTTGCCCGTGCACGCCTCGCCCGCATGGACTTCGGCATGGCGTGCCCAGGGGTGGCACTGGCGCCCATCAGACTCCATGTGTATAAGTTGCCGTTGGAGGTGGGGCTGGGCTTGTGGTTGGTGACGGAGGTCCACGCTTCGGTGACGGGGCCGGGGGACTGTGGTGTCAGCGCAGGGCGGACTTGAGGCGCGTGGGCGCGGAGGCCGAAGTGCTGGTCAAAAAGTAATTCCAGCACCCGCTGGCGGGCACGGTACCGAAATACCGCGGAGCTGAGTGCAGCAGCAGAGCCGAGTGCAATAACCAGAGACGCGATGTGGACGAGGAGCCAGGATTTGAAGGGATCTTCTGGGGGAGCGGGGCGGGAGGAGCTGTGGGGGGGTGGGGAGGTGGAGAGGGAGGAGCAGGAGGTTGAGGGGAGGGAGGCGAGGCAGGGATCAGGAGGGGCGGGGTGGAGGAGGTGGAGGGAGTGGAGGGAGTGGAGAGGGAACAGGTGGAGGAGGTGGTGGAGGTGGGAGAGGGAGGAGCGGGAGGAGGAGGAGGAGGAGGCGCAGGAGGAGGAGGTGGAGGTGATGGCGGCGGAGGTGGGGGTGACGGCGGTGGACCCAAAGTAATGGTGACCGAGACAGTGAATGCATTATGAACTTCCTGCAACATCCGGCAACCATATGATCGAAGAATAGTGAATCTCCGGCAACCGTATGATCTCTGCATAATAAATCTGCGGTATCTGTATGTCTGCATAGTGTATATATGATGCCTGCATTGCTCGTGCATTGTAAAAAAAATGGATGCGTCATAAAAGGAGCAGCGCCAGCGTCCAGCAAAAGTAAGGTCAAGGCATTAGAATGTCCGCCGGCACGATGACTGGAACAGCGTGCACTCCCCGCACCAGCGTGACCCGAGCCTCGTGCACTCCCCGCACCAGCGTGACCCGGGCCTCGTGCACTCCCCGCACCAGCGTGACCCGAGCCTCGTGCAGGCAAGCAGGCAGCAGGCCTGGCTCGCACAGCAGGGTGGCCATTTGCCGCTATCCATCACATCGGGGGCAAGTGACTTTCATATCACGAGGCAGGGAGGGTCTGCAACGGATAGAATGTGGGCAGCACTGACCAGGTAGCCTGCTGTGCCAGGGGTCCCGAGAAGCGCGGTGGCCTCGAGATTGGTCCCCCCCGCCTCAAATCCGCACAAGTTCGATTCCGAGAAAACATCGAGGTCCTCAAACGACCATCTCAAGTCCTCAGACTGCGCGGAGACGTAAGGCGGGACAGCAGACAACAATATTATATAGCTCTCGTGGCTGCGGATCATCGTGGCAATGGGCCCATCCGGAATTGTCGGACCCCGCAAGCACGTCTGCTCTGGGGTCCCTGTTCGACACCCACCGCCTCCCCGCCCCACCTCATCCACTTTCGGGTGTCCTAGCGCCTCCGATCACAACGCGCAGGCCTGCACAGACAATGGATCATACCCCATACTTAAACGCGCTTATATTTACAATCTAATGGTAATCGTTTCTGTGCGAGATCCGAGTGAGGATGAACCATATCTCTGCCAGCACCTAGAGCCTACAGCATCGTAACCTTCCGGATCATCCTACCAACCAGTGGAATTCACGGGTGCTCGGTCCATCTCGCGCGTATCAATGCATAGGAGTTCCACCGGCTCTGATCCACGAGCACCAAGCTTAGTGCTTCGGGCCACTGAGTGATGTATCTGACACACAGTCAATCAACCCCATGTCACCAAACTTAGTGCTTCGGGCCACTGAGTGATGTATCCTGACACACAGTCAATCAACCCCATGTCACCAAACTTAGTGCTTGGGCCACTGGTGATGTATCGACACACAGTCAATCAACCCCATGTCACCAAACTTAGTGCTTCGGGCCACTGGTGATGTATCTGACACACAGTCAATCAACCCCATGTCACCAAACTTGGGTAGCGGGCCACTGAGTGATGTATCCTTACACAGTCAATCAACCCCATGTCCTCAAACTTAAGTGCTTCGGGCCACTGAGTGATGTATCTGACACACAGTCAATCAACCCCATGTCACCAAACTTAGTGCTTCGGTCTCCTGGGTGATGTATCTGACACACAGCCAATCAACCCCATGTCACCAAACTTAGTGCTTCGGTCCACTGGGTGATGTATCTGACACACAGCCAATCAACCCCCTGTCACCCAGAACACTGATAACCATCAGTTGTGTGAGTCTTCCACGGGCCCCCAACCCTACAACGCCGCCGAAGATCACCTCTGAATGTGCGAGTCGCGACAAAGGCCAGGCTCGTTAATCCGTCATCTGTTTCCACCGCTGTGGCCATCAACATTAGGGGGTGGGGAAGGTGGGGGGTGCGGAGGGGGTGAGGGTAGCGGAGGAAGAAGGTGGTGGGGAAGAATGGGTGGAGGAACAGGTGGGGAAGGGGGAGGTAAAGGAGGCAGAAGGGGAGGAGGAAAAAGGGCAGGTGAAGGAGGCGGAGGAGAGGGAGGTAGGGGAGGAGAGGGAAAAAAGGGTAGTGGAGGTGGATGTGGAGAAGGTGGTCTTGGCGGTGGTAAGGGTGGAGGAGGGGAGCTCGGTGAGGGAGGAAGTGGTGATGGGGGAGGGGATGGTGGTGGAGAAGGGGGTGAAGGTGGTAACGGGGGTGGGTATGGTGGCAAAGGTGGGGAAGGCGGTGGGGGCCAAGCAGTGTGCACAAAGACATCCAGGATCTTCTGCTCCACCACCGTCTGGGTGGTTTGCAGTATGTGGCGGGTGTGAGCATGGGAAACTCCGATGTATGATTGCATCAGCCGGCGCCCGAAGCCCAGCCATGGGGGCGACGGGGATGGCGGCGTTGGGGGTGATGGCGTTGGAGGAAGTTGCGGAGGTGGAGATGGTGCTGGAGGTGGTGAGGGCATGGGGGGTGAAGGTGATAGTGGCGGTGGGGGGTGCGGAGGTGGTGTCGGAGGTGGCGATGGTGGACGAGGAGATTCTGGTGGAAAGGTATAATTATAGATCAGATCGTGAACCCAAACCTGTGTCCCCAAAATACAATTTCAGACGAGCTCGCGGATCCAAATGAAACAAAAAGAAACGAGCGAATGGTCTGCATGAGACGATGGAAGCGCTATACACTGGAATTCCGGTGAAGAAGCTGAAACATTGAAACCAGGGAGGTTCAATAATCCGAACAAGAATGCGTGTTATTACAGATTCCTCAGGATGGCAAGGCTCACCCCGAGGGTAGTTGTACCCAGGCCGAAGCCACACACAGGCGTTGATAGGTTGATTGGGGGGGCATAGTGCGAGGAAAAGTGGTGCCCCCCCTCGGCCACCTGCACAACGAGGCACCCATTATTGAGCTGAAGAACGCACGACCACAAAGAACAATGAATGCCTTCAGTCACGGTCCGGCAAACTGTTATAGTAGTGGTGTCAGCGTCTACGTGTGGGCGATAATTAAAAACCATGGGATGGTTCCAATGCTGAGTGGTGTCAGCATCTACGCGTGGAAGATACTCAAGAACCGTCGGATGATTCCAATGATGAGTGCTTGCAAACACTTTCCACAATGAAGCGGATGGATCAAACATTTCCCTCAGATCCATTGCTCAGTGGGCTACGGGCAAGAGCTGAAAAACATCCGTCACACCGAACGACAGCATGCCCAGGAAATGCTCGGACAGAGTAAAATAAAAGGGCATATACGTGTACACACGTTCCAAAGGTGGCATCCAAAAAGAGTGGCAAGAAGTGTCCTCCACCCCTAACAGGTTAAGGGCTCGATTGGACAACTTTCAAATTGGATGGATAACAGCATGAAGGGTAAAGGCTCTCCCACGTCTAGCCATTCACACAGCCCTCCACCCCGCACCCACAGCCCAGCAGCATCGTGCCCGCCACTTACACAGCCCTCCACCCCGCACCCCACAGCCCAGCAGCATCAGCTCCGCCACTTACACAGCACTCCACCCGCACCCACAGCTCCAGCAGCATCGTGCCCGCCACCACACAGCCCTCCACCCCGCACCCACAGCCCAGCAGCATCGTGCCCGCCCACTCACACAGCCCTCCACCCCGCACCCACAGCCCAGCAGCATCGTGCCCGCCACTCACAGCCCTCCACCCCGCACCCACAGCCCAGCAGCATCGTGCTCCCACTTACACAGCCCTCCACCCCGCACCCACAGCCCAGCAGCATCGTGCCCGCCACTCTACACACAGCCTCCACCCCGTGCCCCACAGCCTCCAGCAGCATCCGTGCTCCGCCACTTACACGTAGCCCTCCACCCCGCACCCACAGCCCAGCAGCATCGTGCCCGCCATCTTACACAGTTCCTCCACCGCACCCACAGCCCAGCAGCATCGTGCCCGCCACTTACACAGCCTCTCCACCCCGCACCCACAGCCCAGCAGCATCGTGCCCGCCACTTACACAGCCCTCCACCTCGCACCCACAGCCCAGCAGCATCGTGCCCGCCACTTAGAGATTGCATTTGAGCAATGCGCTCAGTAATCAGCCGATGAAACTCTAAATCATGAGATCGCCCCGTCAACAGCAGGTGCGACATATGTTAGATGGAGCGCCATACGAGGAGAAGAGGTCCTGGCACAGTCTCATGAGTTCACTACATGTTAACCAATCACAGGTGTGTGTTCTTCCTGCGCGAGATCGATTCGGCTCTGTGTACTCGTGTGCCACCTGCGAGGTTCGAATGAACAAAAAATCGATGCTGCGCTCATCGAGCTCCAGCTTCATTGCTGCTGTTGTGGAAGTAGATTCATCGGACGAAGAGCCCAGAAGCATCCATCCCAGAGTGACACATGTGTCATTTTCGGACCCCTGGAAGTTAATCAGGGTCTCTTTAACGCCTCGCTCTTGTGAGACGATGGGTGGGGGAG
>LGRX02021435.1:0-16329 GCA_001247695.2 Cymbomonas tetramitiformis
GGCGTTGAGCATACGCACGAGGGCTTCGTTGACTACGTTGCGAAGGTGAGGGCAAAGGGGACACCTAGCGAGCCCAAAGGGATCGAGGAAACCCCATTGGCTTTCCTCGACAAAGGCAAGAAAAGGGCGAAGGAAGACGACGAGGACGATGAGGAGGGAGGGGGGGAAGGGAGCAAAAAAAGGCGCAAGGGGGCTCGAAGCGCGTTCGAAGCTCAACTAATTAAAGCATGTCACGAGGAGTTTGGTACGTACTAAGCATGCGGCTTCGTTTACTTAACTTGGTTCCTTCGGTGCATGAAAAAATATTGATTTGGGAAGGGTTTGGGGAGAATTACTTGCAGAATTGCGTGTGAAGGACGGGCGTCTTGAGCCCCTACTTCACGTGCCGAAGCAAGAGTCCGCGGTGTCGAAGTACGTCACCGCGGTACAAAACCGCTGCAAGTGGGCGACCGCGCCCACTAACTCCTTCGTGCGGGCGAAAGCCCGTTCGATCGTGAACAACAATCGATATCTTTGGAAGTGCGGCCGGTGGGCGACCGACACGAAAACCGGAATGTGTACGTGGGTGGACCCCCAAAAGCTACATCCGTACACCACGTGTATGGAGGAGGGGGTCCCTACCACATGCCCGGTGCGGCAAATCGCCAAGAAGATGGAGGTGCTCAAAGCCCTCCCCGAATTCGAATTGGAGGAGGGGCCTAACAGCAAGGTGGAGTGCTTGCAAGGGGAGGCAAGACAGCGGCTGGGTACGTTCCCACCCTCTAATACACGTGACACACGCTCGCAGTATATGTGAAGCATGCCACAGCACACCTTCAGCATACTCAGCATACTTGTGCACCTTTCTGAAAGGTAGGGCAACAATATGCCTGCAATATGTATGTAGTATACCTGCAACATACCTGTAACATACCTGTAACATACTGTACACATACGACATAAAACTTACGGTTGATAGCATTTTTTGTTTGCAGTCGCCTATCTCTACGACCACAACGCCCCCGACAACGACGACGAGGAGGAGGCTGACCGCCTGGAGGCGGATGCCAAGAAAAAGGAGGTGGAGGCCAAGGCCAAAAAAGCACCCGCCTCCGCATCCGCATCCGCAAAGGGCAAGGCCAAGGCCTCGGAGGGCCCCGCCTCCGCATCCGCAAAGGGCAAGGCCAAGGCGGCCGCGTCACCGGCCCCGTCACCGGCCAAGCCCGCCAAGCTTGCCAAGCCCGAAGCCCCCAATGTTGAAGACATCTTCAAGGTGGGGAAAGAGGTGGTGGTGTACGCGGGGGCTCAAACGGAGTACGAAGCGATGAAGAGTTCGCTCCGTCCCGACAAAGGCGGACTCGTGACGAACACCGGCCGATTGAAGGCCAACGTCGGGCTGTTCGCCGGGTTGGTGGTGGCGAATGCGGTTGGGGATATTCTCCCCAACCACATCATGGACGGCCCCGATTTCCCCCTCACCGAGGGGCTCATCGGTATCAATTGTGCACAATATGTGTACAATATGTCTGTTATAGTACTGTAATAGTACTGCAATAGTACTGTAATAGTACTGTACTATATTTCCAATATTTGACACATGTATTTCGTTTGGTGGGGCTGCAGGTAACTGATATCCTCGACATGAAGATGCTTTGCAAAGAGAAGCCATATGCATATATATGTCCGCAGCGCCATCTCCTACATCATGAAGGAGGTGGACAAGCGCCTCCCGGAAGGGATGGACGCTAGCCACCGAGTGGGGAATCCCGGCTCGGAGGCGTCCCTCCTCTTGCAGAAGGCCTTCATGCGCGAGGGAAGAACAAAAATAAAAAACCTTGTAGTGGACGTAGCCTACGTACGGCAGGGGGAGCATTTGTGAAACAAATTTGACAATTTGTAATTGTATTCAATATTAATTGTGTTCAATATGCCTCTCGTTGACATATGCAATAGGTCCACAAGCATACTTGCAGCATGTTGAATATGTCTGTGCAATATGCATGCAATAGGTCTTCAGTATATATCCAATATAGGCAACTTTTATTTCAATACATATGCAATATGTCCACAGTATATATACAGCATATTGAATTTGCATGTTCAATACGTATGCAATAGGTCCGCAGTATGTATCCAACATACTGAATGTTCCGTTTCAATACATATGCAATATGTCCGCAATATATATACAGCATATTGAATTTTCATGTTCAATACGTATGCAATAGGTCCGCAGTATGTATCCAACATACTAAATGTACCGTTTCAATACATATGCAATATGTCCGCAATATATATACAGCATATTGAATTTTCATGTTCAATACGTATGCAATAGGTCCGCAGTATGTATCCAACATACTGAATGTTCCGTTTCAATACATATGCAATATGTCCGCAATATATATACAGCATATTGAATTTTCATGTTCAATATGTATGCAATAGGTCCGCAGTATGTATCCAATATACTAAATGTACCGTTTCAATACATATTCAATAGGTCCACAATATATATACAACATATTGAATTTACATGTTCAATACGTATGCAATATGTCCGCAGTATGTATCCAACATACTGAATGTTCCGTTTCAATACATATTCAATAGGTCCACAATATATATACAACATATTGAGTTTACATGTTCAATACGTATGCAGTAGGTCCGCAGTGTGTATCCAACATATTGAATGTTGACTTACAATATGTATACAATATGTATACAATATGTATACAATATGTATACAATATGTGGGCAATATGTCTGCAACATGCCTTCATAGTGTTTGCGACATGCATGGTGCATGTCTCCAACCCTATACTACACATGTGTTGAAGGCATATTGAAATAACTCTCTGCATCAGAACTTCAATATGTCTCCAATACATGAGGGCTCACTGCAATACTATGTTGCACACATGTTGGAGCGCTTGCAGGCATATTGCACACATATTGTAACATTTTTTATTGTATTGAACATTTATTGTCAATACATACGCGTGCAATATGCCTGCAATATGTGTTCAATATGCCTATTCTACGAAGGGTGGGTATACCCACCGTAAGAGGTGCTTACGGTGGGTATACCCACCCGAAGGGTATTAATAATTCCCGCTGATTGGCTGCGAATCACGGCATGTGACCAGTGACGAACTTGCTCTAGACACTCCCGTGAACCTCTATGGAGCCTCCACATGCGCCAGAAATGACTCATTAGCCAGAAAAAGTGAAACCCAAACTCAGAACTAAAATTCTTGTAATACAATGTGAATATTATCTTTTTGGTGTGCATGCCACCTGATTTTGAACGTGCGATATATGGAGGTCCGCGAGGTGGCAGCTCATGTGTACCCTAAGCTACGTCGGTTATATATCGAAATCAAAGTACATAACGAAAAAATACGTATCTCGATATTATACCAAGCTCCAGGAGTCTACAAATAACGTTAATTGTGTATACCCATCGTAAGGGATAATTCCTACCCACCGTAATTTCTCCAACTTCAAGGGTGTGGCATGCGGCCAAAACTTATCGGAGTCGTGCAAATTAAGTTTTCTAGCCTTTAATCAACCTCTTGGGACACAGAAAATCTATAGGTTTGACCCCCACAACCTACTTGCGCGGTCGGTATGAGCATGCAAAGTTTCGCATTACGGTGGGTATACCCACCGTAATATTTTTAGAATAGGCAAATACGATGTATTGCACGCGTCCAGAAACGTAGGGTCCTTGCCGTCGAACAACTTGCGCTGGACGTGCTTGGCTACCTTCATGTCGAAGTGCCCTCGCTGTAACGTGCGTACCGATGCCAAAAATGTAGCTCCTGCCGAATTAGCGGGCGGCTGTGCCGCTGGCGGAGTCGCGGGTGTGTTGGCATGCCTGGCAGCAACGGAATCAAAAATCGTGCTTAATGTGCGGCGGCGATGCGCCATGCTAGCTGTGGATCTCGTAGAAGCGACCATGATGAAGAAGACTATAGGGGTGGAGTGAGGCAAGAAGACGTGGAAAAAATGCGGAAGTCTTGGGCGGCCAAGAAATGTGGTGGGTCGTCGATACGGTTGCCGCGAGAGAGCAGGAATTCCGAGAAGTCGTGTGGTAGATGGCGGCCGATACGAAACGGTGTGGTGACCAACCAGAATACGTAAACCAATCCAACGTTAAATCCCGTAGAAAAATGTCCTCAAAGGCCTACAGCTCGCCGTAAATCAACCCACAAAACTTAGGCCATACCCGCGACTGCCGGTACTCCCACGCGCGGAGCGCCTCACTCCATCCCAAGCGTCCGGCTTTAGCCAATCATCCCGGCGGTGTCGCAGTGGCTAAATAAAGCGTAAGTGGGGCCAAACCTGTCAGATATATAGTTCGGAGTGAATAACTATAATAACTGGAAATAAACCCTGAGTTAAGGGTTTCGGGATCAGAACGGTAAAAAGTCAGATTGATAAAAGAGAGATACACATAAATACTAGCGGGAGTTTCCCGACTACTGGTGACGGTCACCCAGCCTACTGTAGGAAGTGACAAATGACAGATTAAACTGTCGGTGTGTCACATCCAGCACTAAGCAGTGTCACACACACAGATGTGTGTGTGTGTGTTGTCCACAACAACCTCTATCAGATGTCAATATAGTTACTGATCTGAAAGAGTTACATGCATTTTGGACTGATCAGTTCTGTATCAATTGTCATAATGCAATAGTTGTTGTTGTTGCTCCAGCAATAGTGAGTGGGACGAATGGACAATGCTCAGCAGTGACCAGCTGCTTTTTGAGCATTGCATAATGCCTTCGGGTCTGGAGATATCTCCATCCAACCCTACAGCATGTTGGTTGATCCTGTCCCATATCTATCGCCATCACTTGACATCCAGCTCGCACATGTGTTAGCTGAATGGTACGTGTATTATGTGTTGATATGATATTTGACCACTACACTTTCGAGTCAGTGTGTCGTCAACTTACATAGTAGTGTCAGTGATTTGATTATTACACTTGTGAATCAGTGTAATGTCATTATACTTAATGATATCAGTATTACAACAATACATAAGTTGCAGTGACTTGTGTATGCAGTGACTTATGTACGGTACTTTCTGATTGAGTACACTGTGCGTGGGTGGGATTTGTGCTACTACACACACTTGTATATAGGTAATTGCTGATTCATTACACTATACACAGTTGATCTATCACATTAGATGGTCTGTATACCACTCACAGAATGTATCTAACATGATGTATATCAGCTTAGTTAGTGACTGTAATCCTGCATATCTCATCTGCAGTGATGAGTTGCTTGGGTCTATTTCACATATGGTTCCGGTGAGCATTCCTTTCAGTGATCCACAATAGAACAGTATATCCATCCCAAATCCTGCGTCAGGATATACTGAGCTAATTATTGTGTTAAGACCACTGAAGAGGCACCTTACACCATATGGGTTCAAATATAGTTTACATGCACAGCAGGTATACTTATGTGCAATGTCTGATGCATTGTTATATGAGAACATATATACCAGCTGCTATCGTGGTCAAGCTGGTTTATGCATGACAGCTGCTATCGTGATCAAGCTGAATGCATAAATGTATGCACATGTCACTGTATACAAAGTGAAGTCAAACTGCATGATATCACTGCACAGTATAGTAATGAATGGTGCATGCACTTGGTATATACTGAATGATTAGTATATACTGCAAGTGTGTGTGTGTGTTTGGTGCTGCAAGTATTATAATCACTGCACACTCATATAATTGTACACACTATGATGTTTGCTGCACAGCATCCACTTATCTGTCATACTGAGTGTGTGTGTGTGTATAGCTACTCACACAGCATATAGTTCACACACACACATGACTGCACTTGTATGCAAATGTGACAGTGAATAAGCATCATATTTTATGTGCGAGCATCACCGATATTGTAACATTCTGCATATGTATACCATCATCGCACGTCATCTGTTATGATGCATCTAGCAGGTGTATACATATCCTGTCAAGCAAAATGATCATGCGCACGTCGACAAGTGATTTTTGCGACCATTTGAAATGATGATTTTTCGATGACAAGATCAGTATACGCATCAAAACTGCAAACTGCGATTTATTGCGACTTTGATGAATCGCTGATGTGCGCGCTGCGAATGCTGATGTGCGCGCTGCGAATGCTGATCATATCTCGTCGCAGATATGTACGACATATGATACGAATGCCATTTTGTATACGGAACATACACTGATGACGAATTGTTCATCTGCGCGTTAGTTTATCGCATCTCGTACAATTTTGAGAATGGTAGCAGCGCATATGTGCGAATTGTATGCTGAATGCACACCTTGTCGCGCTGTTATCTCAGACGGCGTGTATGCGAACAAATGCGACTGTGACGATGTCTCCTCGCGCACTGCTTTCGCTGTTTATGCGAGATATGTCGATATATGTGCGACTGCGACGCCTGTTTGATTTATGCGATCCGCAACCTGCGCACACAAAATTCGATATCTCTACTACTGCACTCACACTTGATGCGTCCTCAGTTCGTCGCCTTGACGAGTCAGAGAATACCACTCTTAGGGCTTCGCTAGCAAGCGAAATGATATATGATATAAGGCGAGGCTATTATTGAACGTTAATAGCTCACGCAGCATACGTGTGGGTATGAGTGCAGTGCTTCTTCAGAAGTGACTACTGTAGCTCAATGCTACATCATTTACGCAATGCCCCGCATCTCATAGATGCCACCACAATTGGGTTGTGAACCCAAGGCATTGGTTGAACAATCAGTATCGGCTGAACGAATAAGCCATATGATACTCGCATGCTTGTTCAGAACATGCTTGAAGCGAAGATGAGTTTTCTCCGAACACTTTGGTTCTTCAAGACTTCATCTTGCTTTGTCATTTCGATGCCACAACCTGGCCTCTCGATGACAGGTGTCACTCAAGGTGAGTGAATGACAGATGGTATGACTGTACATGTCATAGTCGACCGTACTGACGACTGTCTGTCATTATAATATATGACATGACACGACATGACATGACATGGTATGACATGTCTGACAGGTATGACACGTATGACATGTATGACACATATGTCATCGGTCATAACCCTGACAAGTAGCCCCTGGTGTTTTCACTAGCCTGCTTTGCAGGGATACCGCACTCTCAGGACTTTGTCCCCTTTGCTAGCGTAAATGTTTTATTATTATTATTAAACAGTTTGAGCAAGCTATGAGAAATCCCAAAAGGGCAAGGTTGGTTACTACTGACGGCCCATAAACCTGTTCTCATCCAAGTTTACAAGTCAAAATACACCGCTGCTGCTGACCTACCCTCAGCAGCAACGGTGTATTTTTCAGCATATATCACTGCATAGCATCATATAAAGCAGATCACGACTCGGTTATGTATGCACTGTTCACCTGCGTACGTAGTTCTATCCTCATGTTATCATCTTCACGCTCATTGTGTGAAGACATTGAAGATGAACGCGTGAAGGTAGTCATCCGTATAACGCACCCGCGCCGACGCAACACGGTACATAACTTATCACAACCCCGCATATAAGTTACCTATATCACTCACCTATATGTCCCACAACAAGTTTTCGGTATTTTTTTAAAGGGAGTTCCTAGGTGGTCGGGTTTGTTGATTTCGTTTCAGCGGATGAACATCTCTTGTGACCGAGACGAATCCCCGCAGTCCCGACGCTCAAGGAAGGTATGGCATCCTTGACGCGGCATTAGTGTTGCGCTTGCTTAAGGAACGTTAAGCAAGCACAATACAATGCATACGGCAAATGTAGCGATCAGTTTAACATGGTGTCGCGCTAATGGCTGCAAAC
Organism: Cymbomonas tetramitiformis; assembly: GCA_001247695.2. Taxonomy (NCBI): domain Eukaryota; kingdom Viridiplantae; phylum Chlorophyta; class Pyramimonadophyceae; order Pyramimonadales; family Pyramimonadaceae; genus Cymbomonas; species Cymbomonas tetramitiformis. The sequence goes on from LGRX02021435.1 coordinate 7,843, forward strand.
CGATTAGCACTCTACGCAAACCCAAACCTCATGGCGGCGTTATACCCTACCGGATGCTTACTAGCGACCGCCCACACACAGCTGGTAAGTCTAAGGCATACATGTACCCTCAATGTAAACGACCTACGGTATCCGAGTTTCCCATTAGGCTGTTTTTTACTGATTTTCAGACGGGCTGGGGCATCATCGCCCGCTTAGCCGGTGACCCCCGCACTCCTACGTGTCGGCTGCCTCCGGGGAAATTCGGACATCGTAGGTCGACTTGTAAGGTCCTAATTGGTGGGTGTTGTTTGTCGCCTTATTCCGCGCATGCCGTTCGATGGTCGCAAACGGTATACGTTGGCAAAATAAGGTCGCATTTTTAACGACTGGTGAACTCGTCAGCGATCTGAACGGCAAGAGGGCGTTTGAGGCAAACACCGAAGCTCACGATCCTCAGATGTAGGTGTGCGATTATATCGGCTTGCCAATCAATTATACGAGATTGCCATCACCTTTAAAATGGAGGCAAATTGCCGTATGGCATGTTATGCCATAATGATATGGCTGAGGTATGACTCACGGTCAAACCTCAATTTAGTCATATGATCTAAAGTGTACCCACATAAGTAACTTACAATATTACAGACTGCCTGTTTGACATTCGTTATTAAGGGAGATCCGCGTAGTAGTAATTCTTTTTTATTTGCTTGTGCACTGATGCAATCCAGTTTCATTCATAAGCGGCATAAGGTGCCTTGGTGAATTGGACATACAATGACCTATGTGTTGTGGACGGCTTTGCATGTCCTGCGCATGCCATCGACGCACCCAGATCTGACAAGCCGATACCAAAATCGCTCGTCCAGTTTACAGGTGGCATATCGGAAGCACTGTACCTCACATGTGCGTTGTGTGTTGGAACATAATTTAGGTGTTTGGCGCGAGCTCTTTACGTCAGCAGATTGTGCTTCGGGCCATGTGCACACACCAGCAAAACCAAAACGTATACACCTGCGTATGCACCTAAGCATACATACATGAACTACAACTTAGAGAGAAAATATAGTTTACACGCGTCGATATGATATTCTAAGGTGCCCTGTTTCCAAACTTTACCATAAAATTCCCACCTACATTACTTGTTCGTGGTCCCCATGCACACACCCGTTGTTTCGGAGTAGATGGTACCCCCAGTATTTTGCGCTGTCAAAACGTTTGTTGTGCTGAAGATACTTAGTTTCCTCGACATCAAATCGCCTCGGCTTGTCCTAAGTGTGTCTTATATGTAACCATGATTGGACATGGAACCCTAAATCGAGATTCGCGTTCAGTTCAGTTCACCGTAGGTTCGATTTATTGAAGCATGGAACAAGACCGAATGTGTGACAATATGCTGAAGATAAGTAGAACTGCCCGTTCTTGATTATCTCATAACCTTCTTCCGCAACTTTTCGAGACCTGTTCTCAAGCCAAACCGTTATTCCAGACGAAGCACGTCAAACTTGAAAGAAGGAAGGAGCTATCTACTTCATATGCTCTCGTGCTTTCAAAAGCTTACGCATCAGGTTAGAGCACTTTGAACGCGTGTTGTGTTGAAGGAGTACGGGAGAGTACAGGACTGCACCTTTACCAGATGTGTTCGTCCCTGATCTGGAAACCGTCTTGGAGGCACTTGCTTGAACCGTGACGGATGCAGTTCCTGGTGACAGCACCAATCCACGTCCAACATATGGGTACCTACCACGTCTCGTGTTGTATAGAGACTGGATATTGTCTCTTAACATATAACGGTAACCGTGCAAGGCACTTACCCTTCGCCACTCACACCCCCGGCTTCCCATTCGTTTACTGCACAATACCCAGAGCTTCGCTTGGAAGATGCCGGCAAACACTGACAAACCTTATGTAGAACCGAAATACGCCACCAAGCGTAAAGGAGTACGCGGATCAAAGTTTGGCTGCCTAGTGCGCGGGTTTGGGTTGCTGACCTGCGACATCAGGAGTGCCTAAATCGTCTCCCGCGACTATTGCGGTGCCCTTTGCTTTGCTTGCCTGGATACAACGCACTCCATCCGCAACCCGTTGCCGCACTTGCCGTACTTGGTACAAATGGCACTATTCTAAGCTCTGTTAACCCTGCAAACCAATTTCACCTGGTGGCTCATCTGCACCAAAATTCAACGCGACATGCAGTCTCAAAGCCGCTCGCTTTCCAGCTTAAGTCACGCTTTCTTTGACAGAGCTCGCTGTAAGGGCCTTCGTCAAGGCGTATGGAAAGTCGTTGGGCGAGGAAAATTTGGACGTGTGGCTGATCGATTTTAAGTTTCCGGCATTCTGTTATCAAGTACCACCCGAAAGCCTTGCTACTTGGGCAGGTAATAGGAGGGCTACGGGCGGAGACACCTCACACCCTCACCTCTTCTGGGTGCTGTTGTGTGCGAGCGGTGACTGCGGCGGAGGCTCCTGCGGACTGCGCCATTCCATTTCCTGGTCATAATTACAGGCACTCAGTGATAGGGGTTATGTGTCGCTTCATGCGTTGGTATCCAACGGGGTCTTGCGGCATATATGTGTTAAGAAAATGGCAGGAGTCGCGGCAACAGGTGAGTGCAGTTACGGGACTTCTACCAGTGCGCGGAGTTGCCCTTTTCACAATAGGTTCTGTATTTTCATTTTCACGTTTAGCCTGCAAGCCAAACAAATGATCTCTTCTGCATTCCTCTGTAATAGCGTTGCCATCGCGTTGCCCCAAGTCTTTCGCTCTCACATAGCACGAAGTCACCGAAGTTTCATGTTCTTCAAAAGCGCCGAAAAGCAGAAAATGTCCATAAAACGTCGAAATCCAGAAAATGTGGGATGATCCGCGCACCTTTTTCACCATTTGGACAAGCTGCTCCTCTGCGTCTGGCGCACGAGATTGAAGTAGCTCAAGCGCTCTATTATACACCCGTATAGTATCCGCGTTCCCTGTCTGCCGTATATTCATTTTGTTTGCTAAGTTGACGTCGTCAACAGCTTGATCTTGTAAAGCGCTCGGACTTGGCTATTTAGGTTTCAAAGCAAACCGACGCAGTTCTTTTGAAAAGAGTATGAAGCAAAAGTGAAGAGGCATTCGCGAAAGCTAGATTCAGATCCGAACAGCGGTCGTATGTTAGTGGTGGTATATTATCAAGTTAGCGATTATCAAGTTGTGGCGGTATGTAGTTGTGCTGCCGTTTGCGTCCGTACCCACAATCATCACTCTTAAATCATCGAACTACACTCGACCGGTGCTTCGAAATTGTTTGTTTCAGCTCAGGCATTTATCAAGCGAAGGACAAGCCTGCCCTCTCTTCTCACTTCTGCCGGTCTCCGCACGGCAGGGCCCCCAACGCAAGCCCCAACGCAAGCGAAGGGCCATCGAGATGGGAATCCAACGACGCAGACGACTGACCACTGTCGACTGTGAAGAGCACGGATCAGGGGGAGTTATAAGTAGTAGGCAGATACGTGCGTCACACCCACCTCGCGAGGTACAGTGTACAGTGTCACTGTGACACTCCCCCTATAAAAATAAATCCCCCTACACTCCCTCCTGTCGTGTGACACTTCACACTAGCGCGCTAGCGTCACAGGTAACCTAATAATCTCGTGAAACAAGAATGTAGAATCAGAATGTTCAATGTAGAATCTTGAATCTAGAATCAAGAATGAAGGACTTCAGGACTTCAGAAAACAAATTTCGAAATCCACAAATCTTAGAGCTACAGCTGAGAGCTGTTGCAGCATGAAGTTGAACACAGTCCGACGCGAGTGACGATTTTTAAAAGGCTTCGGTTAGAGCTTTACAGGGCGCGGTCGTGTCACGTGTGGTGGTTTTCGAAGGCTAAATAATGTACAACTACCCACTCGAGGACCACGAAACTGATAGATTCAGAAGCTGAAAGTATTTCGAGGGTTTTTTTCATTTGAGCTGCGTGTCAACGGGCGATTATCTTGCTGGAATACCGCAGCTCTGGACTTCGGAGTGAGTAGTGCGCTAAACCTGATTTTGCCCCATCCTTTTCAACCATTCAACACCACTTCATCTGCAGTTCGCTTGCATTTTAGACATACATTGCATTCGCGTTTCTCATGGCTTCCGTATGCATTTACTCCCCTTCTTTGCTGTCGCGGTATTTTCTACTCTCTGCGCGGTGTCATATTGGTGTCTCGTCTGCCTTCGAGATAGAACTTTTATTTTGAACGAGAATTACACACAGCAGCGATTCTGTACATAATTTATACACTCGCGCTGGGCAAACTACTCATGATATGTATGCACCTTGCACATTTTTTTGACGATAGATGATATTCGTGTGCCTTGAACCGATTGTTTTACCATAGAAGATCTAGCTGGTAAACTGTGAGGTATCATAATCCTATGGCATGCAGTATGTGTACACGGCGTTGTCCCACGTCCCTGCCCTAGTATACTTGCTTCCCCCCTTCCGCTGGTGTGCCGACTCGGTGTCTCAGGCTCAACTGTATGGGAGAGCCGCTGAAGTGTATGCCACCAGAAAACGCTGACTCCTGTATCCCTGATTCTTGTGCAACTTGCCGCAGATTCGTCTGTAGGTCTCTGTACATCTCGCAGCTTTCCTACCGGGTATGGTTACCCACGCTCTTGGCTAAACGATTTCTTGAGTGCTGCTCAAAACCGTTACCGAGTCCTGCCCTGTTGCTGCGTGCTGATTGTTCCTTTAACGTGATGGTCGGGATAACTTCGGTTGGCGCGCCTTATCACCCCGCTCAACGTTCGGCGCTGTGCCACGAGTGTTCCTGAGTTCTGACGTTTACCTTTGTGGTGATGGTCGGGTTGAATTCGGTCGACGCTTCGCCTTGATGGAAGTCTCACTGGCAACTTGGTAGATAGTGTTGGACAATTCTCTTGCCTGCCTCCCCGCTTGTGCTTTGTACCGTGATCTGATGCTCGCAACAATACTTGCAAAAGGGTGTTAAGCTCTTGATGGGTCTCGGTGACTTTAGTAGAAGTCCTTCACTTTATCCTTTTGGCACACTATAGGAGTGTGTGATCCAAAATCGTGTAAAGGGGTGATTGCCCAGACGCCTGCTCCGGACCCCCTAGTTTTATCCTCTATTTCAACGACGTCACAGTCACGACAGTCTCGAATGATGTCTAACCGTTGGGGCAGCTCTGTTCTTCTGGCCTTCCCTTCTGCAGTCCCCGAATTTGATCAATCGAGAGCATTATCTTGGGGTGGCTTATTCGGTTGAGGTCGCCTGGCTCGATCTCGGTGTGTCTGTAGACTTGGTGAGTGGTGGGCAATTTCTCCACCGCCTTGATCAGTAGTCTGCTATGTACTTTTATATTTGTAGGATGCATTTGTTTCCGGTGTGGGTGGTGCTTGTCACCTGACTCTCTCCGCCAGCTCATACGGAGCGCAAGATGTCTTCGAATGGACCCTTGACCCTACTCCCAGTGCAAGGACTCAGTTTTCCCTACTCCCAGTGCAAGGACTCAGTTTTCCCTACTCCCAGTGCACGGGCTCAGTTTTCCACTCCCAGTGCAAGGACTCGGTTTTCCCTACTCCCAGTGCACGGGCTCAGTTTTACCCTGACTTACCCCAGTGCACGGCTCAGTTTTGGCCCTTAACCCTACTCCCAGTGCACGGGCTCAGTTTTGGCCCTTGACCCTACTCCCAGTGCACGGGCTCAGTTTTGGCCCTTGACCCTACGCCTAGTGCATGAACCTCGGTTTAGCCCTTGACCCTACTCCCAGTGCATCGGGTTCGGTTTTGCCCTTGACCCACTCAGTGATGAACCGGTTTAGCCCTTGACCCTACTCCTAGTGCACGGGCTCGGTTTGGCCCTTGACCCTACTCCCAGTGTATAACTGTTTGGCCCTTGACCCTACTCCTTGGATGGCTCGTTTGGCCCTTGACCTACTCCTAGTGATTCAGTTTTGCCCTTGACCCTACTCCTAAGCATAGGGCTCTGTTTTGGCCCTTGACCTACTCCCAGTGCACGGGCTCAGTTTGGCCCTTGACCCTACTCCCAGTGCACGGGCTCGGTTTTGGCCCTTGACCCTACTCCCAGTGCACGGGCTCAGTTTTGGCCCTTGACCCTACTCCTAGTGCATGAACTCGATTTGGCGTTTGGGGTGGTGCAGGCACAACCGTCTCTCTTGCAACCTCACTTTCTCTTGGTCAAAACACAGCGCACTGCCAGCCTTTCCTGTAACCTCCATCGATGAGCAGGGTACTGTTGACCTAATTTACTCGGTCGACAGTGCATACATTTTGGGATTCGCGCCTGCTTTGCTGGGATGAGTGATATCGACAAGACAGGGCTCTTCGTATACCGTGCCCTCCATGATGTGGGAGTGCGCGACAAGCCGACCGTGTGCGACTCGCACAGCACACCCCAAACAGTCGAAGCCGGAGAGCTTGTGTGCGTCGACCTCTGGCGTACCTTTAATCACACCATCAATGAGAGTGGCAACGGCCCTTTTCTGCGTCTTGCTGGCTCGGATTCCTGGATCTTTGAGTACAAAGAAGGCTCGAAGTGCATGGAGGCTATTCCAGTGGAGGAGGGGTACTGGAGTTATCAAGTAACCAACTCCTTTGGCCTGGTTCTGCGCCGCCACCCAACTCATTCCACAGAATGTTGCTTATATCCAGAGGTGGCATGTCCTGGTAAATCGCTGGTGTGGGTAGACAGGAAGGTGCAGTGCGGCGGCGTCACGTATGTGCGTGTGAAGGACACCAGTGGCTGGCTGTTTATGTCCCGTAACGGACAGCAAACACTTCGCAGAGTTGTTGTGGAGGAAGGATCGTGGATGTATCAAGTAATCAACTCTGCCGGCCTGGCCCTCCGTGGCCATCCGGACGACTCCTCAGCGAGTTGCGTGGACCCCGAGATCGTTTTTCCTGATGGGTCGCTGGTGTCGACGGACAAGAAGGTGGAGTGTGGTGGCACGACATACGTGCGTGTCAAGGATACCAGCGGGTGGTTGTTTCTGTCTCTCAACGGTCAGCAAACACTTCGGAGAGTGATTGTAGAGGAGGGCTCATGGACATATCAAGTGACCAATTTTGCTGGGCTGGGACTGCTCCGCCATCCGGCTCACGCCATAGTGAACAGAATGGTGGCAGAGGAGACATATCCCGACGGGTCGCTGGTGCAGGCGGACAGAAAGGTCGAATGCGGCGGTATCACGTTTGTGCATGTGAAGGACACCAGCGGCTGGCTGTTCATGTCGCGCAGTGGTGTGAATACCCTTCGTAGGGTCGTTGAGGAGGAGGGAGTATGGACCTACAAAGTGACCAACAAAGTTGGTTTGGCGCTGCGCCGTAATCCAACTCATTCTCCAGAAAGTTGTTTGGTTCCGGAGGTACTAATCCCCAACCATTCACTTGTGCGGGCAGACAAAAAGGTGGAGTGTGGTGTCGACACGTTTGTACGAGTTAGTGATACCTTAGGCACAGGCTGGCTGTTCGTGTCTCGAGATGGTGAGCAGACGCTTATTGAACAGAAGCCCCAGCCCATTGGACAATAAGATCTCGTTAACAAATCGACTTCCGATGTGTTGGCTCCTTTCGATGCAGCATAGGAGATGGTTGTGAACTTGGATATGAAGCGCCAGATTTAGGGTTTAGAGATCGGACGGCAACTCCGCTTGATAAATAGTTTTGACATTGATGACTACAGCACATGACACAAAGGAAACCCTTGTGTATTGCTTCCACATCAACTTGGCACATCTGGAAGCATGAGGAGGGCATGCAAGAGACATGGCTTAAGAGAGAAAGGCGCCCCCTCTCAAGGCTTATAGGTGCCAAAACCCCCGGTCAGAAGTGCGTTCCGTGGCGTTTGTATCAAAAGAAAAAAATCTATCTGCCAAAAAAGTATCCTATAAGTTGCTTGCGATATCATGGGTGGCGGATATATAATTGTTTGCACATGTTAAATTGTTCACTGAGCGGAAATGAAGCATGCAGATTCTTTGTGGCCATTTGCATGTGTTCACCACGGTGTGTGAAAGCTAATTGTCCTAAGACACGGTAGCACGACCATTTTGTAGCTGCTACAAAATGGTCGCCGTATGCATTTTTGTAGCTATAGCTACAAAATTGAGAGCGGTATGCCATTTTGTAGCTAGCTACAAAATACCGGAAACTATATTTCAAGCTAGTAGAAACGATCAGCACCGTGCGTATGACTTGAAAACAGACTTATTAAACTAGTAGTACCGCGCATATGACATAGAACACAGGTGTATTAGACGATTACTTGGGAACAAAAGGTTGCTCACACTAGCACGAGGCACACAAGAAATAGCATGCAAGCATTTAAGATCGGTTTAGCATATATTCAGCAAATACAGATTACACCCGTTAAAAAGAATAACTACTAGGCTGCTAGTTTCTAATCTAAGGATTCAACTAGCAGCGGTGGGCGATATGAAAATCTGACCTAAGAAATTAAGCACAATGTACATTGCACTGAAGCGTTGATGGTGAG